>JADBJO010006601.1:115000-130388 GCA_016801955.1 Conus betulinus
TTTTTCTTCTTTATGGAATAATTCAAAAAGTACTTGGCCGATCTATCTGAAAAAATTTGTAGGCATGTTCATTATGGGTCACAGATGATGCCCGATGTGCTATTTTTTTACCGTTATAAACCGTTACTAACGGCTATAACGGCCCATAACGGTTTTTCTTCTTTATGGAATATCTCAGAAAGTACTTGGCTGATCTATCTGAAACTTTGAAGGTATTTTCATTATGGGTCACGGATGATGTCCGATGTTTATTTTACCATTATAGACATTACTAACGGCTATAATGGCCCATAACGGGTTTTTTCTTCTGTATGGAATACTTCAAAAGTACTTGCTGATCTTTCTGAAAATTTGTAGGCATGTTGGATTATGGGTCACAGATGATGCCCGATGTGTTATTTTACCGTTATTAACGGCAGAGAGAGAGCCGGCAGCGAGATAGCCGTTATTGGTCACAGATGATGGCCGATGATTACCAGAATAGCCGTTACTAACGGCTATAACGGCCCCAGACGGTTTTTTTTCCTCTTTATGGATTATCTCACGCGTATTCAAGATAAATGGGAGTACGTTTATATGCTGTGCATCTTGTTCTCTCTTCCAGGATGCTACAAACCTACTCAACAGGAACAGCGGCAGGGTGCTGCAGGGTGTCAGGCAGGTCAAAGGTGAAGATACTGTGTGTGTGCCCAGTCCTCCCACCAGAACATCTTGTTGAAGGAAATCTTCATAGAGAGGCAGGGACAGTGAACAGTGAATAACAAACAAGTAAGGTAAACTCTTGCTTCCATGATGAAATGAATACACGCCTTTGACTCCAAACAAATGGTGCTTACGACACCGCATCGCCTGGCAGATAGGACAGCTCTGTGTGCGTTCTGTGTGCTCTGTGCTGTCATATCTGCTAGGTGATTCGGTGTCGTAAGCAGCGTTTGTTTGGAGTCATGTGCGCGTGTATTCTATTTCACTATGGGAGCAAGGGTTACTCGATTTGTTTATTATTCATTATCTCTCTGAAGATTGTCTGAAAGACCTACAGTGCCTTTGGGCCCCGCAATAAACTTGTTCGTCCCCCCTCATTTTCTGATTTTCTATCTTCAGAATGTTGCATAGTTCATGCAGTGTTTCCAGGCGCTGGACTTGAATGAAGAATGAAACCAGCACGTCATACAGATGTGTTTGTTGCACAGTCCTTCCACCATTATCGTCCAGGCTGGTGGTAGATTTGAAAAAGACTGTTGAAGAACAACTGGTATCTATCTTTTTGCCACATGGGAAAATGAAGGCAGCGTCACTAGACACTAGGGTTGGGTAGTTGCGGTATTGTTTCTAGGTTTATTCTGAGTGATACCAACACGTCATACAAACGCTCCCACGGTCCTTCCTTCATTTCGTCCAGGCATGGGGTAGATTTCGAAAATACAGTTGAAGAACAGTTGGAATCAGTTAACGAACAGGTGGTATCCATCCTCTCACATACGGACGAATGAAGGCATAGTCACTAAACACGAGGGTTGGGTAGTTGCGGTCATGTTTTTAGGTTAAATCGGTGGCGGTGGAGCTGATACGGGTATCCGTAACACTTGCCTCTGAGTGACGTAATGCGTGCAGGTCGTTTGACATCCGTTTTCTTTTCAAAGCCTTTGTCAGAGCCTTGGTGGTGTAGCTTTTATGTGAGAGTGCTCCTTGGGCACTGGCTCTGACTGCATTAGAGTATTTTACATCTAAATGTAACGATGGCAACTACTGCTTCAAAACCATAACGTGATTCATTAGCACTGTTCGTGTACATATGTACATACAGATTTTTAAAGACAAATCAAAATTCTAATTAAAAAAAAAAAAAGCAAAGAGAGAGAGAGAGAGAGAGAGAGGGTCGAAGGAGGATAACTCCTTCAATCCCAAAAGCGGAAAAAGAGTTGTTCCCTTGCACTACCCAGTGACAATACAGCCGCGGTTGCAGGTCGCACTCTGTACATCAGACAGCAGAAGCAGCAAAACCAAAACACTGTCAACACTGTGCATTAAGAGGACGGACTAATGCTCTTAATGTTACTGGTGGCCTAGAGACCAACGCATCCGGCTTGGGGCATAGAAATCCCTGGTCTGAGGATCGAATCTGTTTACGAGTGCTCTTTTTGTTCCCCTTTTCCCCCTCTCGACCCTTCCCCCCCTCTCCCCTTTCCCTACCCCCTCTCCCGTCCCTCCCTACCCCCACCCCACCCCCCTCTTTGTAGTTGGTGTTGAGTTTAACGTGCTATTGGCCGGAGGCTCTTACATATTGTTCGAAGTGCTAGTCTTTCGGAGGAACGATCAGTTACGGTTGTGTGTGTGGCATAAACTCCGCATAACAACAAGAAGACAGTGCATGTTTTTTTGTTTTGTTTGCTTGTTTGCTTTTCCCTGTAGAATTGGTGAAAATGGGTGGCCGATTTTCGAACGTTAAGTTATATGGAGAAAAATTCTTTGTTTTGTGTTTAGAAAACAGTTTTATTTTAAAAACGGCCACCCATCTATTACACGGTCCAATTGATCGTTTCATGCAAATCTTTTCCCATCACCCAAATCTCATCTACTAAGCCCCTTCCCCCTCTCACCCCTCCCCGCCTATCTTCACCCTCCCCGCCTATCTTCCCCCCCCCTCATTCCTTTTTGTTTTGCTACACTTTTTGGTGTGTTTTTATCGAATACACTGATCATTATTGATCTACATACTTAAAAAAATCTAAAGTCATCATGGTAGATGTACAGACTGGAAATGAAAAGCGTACTCAACGTACGCAAACACACACACACACACACACACACACACACACACACACACACACACCACACACACTGACTGACTGAAACACCAATTTATTGTCAGATTAACCCAAGGTTGTACTGACACACACACACACACACACACACACACACACACACACACACACACACACACCATATTCGTCACATAAGATTTGTCTGAGTGAGACTTGGGCTACCCTACTCGGGCAATAGGGAGGGAGGGGCCTGAAAGGGGGTGCGGGTGGAACGCCGCCCTGATATAGAACGCCTCCCCGCCCCCCCCCCCCCCTCCCCACCTCCCCACTTCTCCGTCCCTGTCTCTTTTTTGCCTGCATTTCTGTAATTAGATTTGCCTGTCAAAGTGATCTATTCCACACCATTTTTCATAAAGACAACTCTCTTAATATCCCCTCGTTACATTGACATTCTCATCTCAATATCCCCTCGTACATTGACATTCTCTCTTAATATCCCCTCGTTACACTGACATTCTCTCTTAATATCCCCTCGTTACACTGACATTCTCTCTCAATATCCCCTCGTTACACTGACATTCTCTCTTAATATCCCCTCGTTACATTGACATTCTCTCTCAATATCCCCTCGTTACACTGACATTCTCTCTTAATATCCCCTCGTTACATTGACATTCTCTCTCAATATCCCCTCGTTACATTGACATTAGCTAAGTAGATGCCATACAATTGATTTCATTCATTTTCTGATTCGAAACACTAGAGAGAGAGAGAGAGAGAGGAGAGAGAGAGAGAGAGAGGAGAGAGGATAGAGAGAGATTGAGAGAGAGAGAGGAGAGAGAGAGAGAGTCAGACGCAGTACAGGGACAGACGGACAGACAGACTGAAACAGAAACACAGATGAGAAACGAGGACAGCATAATAATAATAATAATGATAATAATAAACAATAACAATATATGAATGATAATGATAATATTAATACTAATAATGACAATACTGATTAGAAGAAGAAAGAGAAGAAAAACGAAGGAAGAAGAGAGAGAAAGAAAGCGAAGAGAGAGAGAGAGAGAGAAAGAGAGGAGAAGAGAGAGAGCAAAGAGAAGAGAAGAGAAGACAAGAGAGGAAGAGAGGAAGAGAGAGAGAGAGGAGAGAGAGGAGAGAGAGAGCTAGAGAGAGAGAGAGAGAGAGATGAGAGAGAGACAAGACACAGCAGACTGAGAAAAGACCGAGACAGAAACACACAGAGACAGGAGGGACAGCAGAATGATGATAATAATACCACATAATAATAAATACCCTAAGAAGAATAAGAAGAAGAAGAAGAAGAAGAAGAATAAGACAGAAGAAGAAGACGAAGCATATGAAGAGAAGAGAGGAGAGAGAGAGAGAGAGAGAGAGAGAGAGAGAGAGAGAGAGACTGACTCAAGAAGACTCAAGACCACATTTTCATTAGCTAATATAGAGGCAAGCATAAAAGTAGGGCGTTGAGACTATGGTCAAAAGGTTAGATTTATTGTTCAAGTAAATGTTTAAGTATTGCTGATTTGAAGGACGGCAGTGATTGACATGTTTTTGGCAGACGGAGGAAGAGAGTTCCACACAGATGACCAAAAAATGCAAAACTAGATTTGAACAAATCAATGCGGACACGTGGTAAAATGTAATTATTTGAATCATATCGCATTGTTGCCATTTGGATAAACTCAGCAAGATATGTTGGCGCCATGTTTGCATGGACTTTAAACATTAGTACTGCCTTATTATAGGTCAGTTGGCTCTGCAGTGGTAACATCATTAGTTTTGCGAATTGCCCCGTGGTTGATAGAGACTTGTCGGGAAGAATCAGCTTAATTCCCCGTCTATGCATAGAGTTGATCTTTTTTATGTGATTTTCACTGCCATTTAAAATTCTCATCGATGATCACGCCTAAGACACGGTGTTCGGTAACCTGCTCGATCAAGGTTTTTCACTCATTTTTTAGGCTCAACATAAGATGCTGTCGTTGATGTTTCTGTCTCGATGCTAGGACCACATACATTTTGTTTTTGTGCGGATTAAGGACCATTCGGTTTTGGTTGCACCATTCTAAGACATCAGTTATACTTTGTTGTAACGATATTTGTACAGATATGATGTTTGTATCACTACAGTGAAGAGAGCTATCATCAGCGAACAGATCACAGATGACATCATTGTGAGATATGTGCATCGGTAGGTCATTTATAAAAATACAGAAGAGAAGAGGTCCAAGGACAGAGCCTTGTGGAACGCCACAGCTCACTATTCCTTCAGAGGAATAAGTACCGTTTAAGTAACACGCTGGGTCCTGTTTTCAAGATATGACTGAAAGGAGGTGACTACTGTGCCGGATTTTGAACATATGCAGTCATTTTTTTAATAATATGTTGTGGTCTACAAGATCAAAGGCTTTCTTAAAATCGAGGAAAACAGTTCCAGTGAGTTTTCTTTCGTTGATGGCTGATAGCCATGTATCACAGAGGCGTGTTCAAGCCGTGTGGCATGAGTGATTTCGACGAAAGCCTGACTGAAATGGGTGGAACAGTTTGTTGATATTCCATACGTTTAGTTTAGTGTTTTGTGAACATGCATCTCAAGAGGTTTCGATACAACGGATAAAAGAAATATTTGGTCTAAAGTTGTTTAAATCAGTGAGATCCTAAATGATAACACTGGTTGCTTTTGACTGGGTCTTTTTCAGAGCAAAACTATATGATTTGAGGTTTGGGATAAAGACCGGGGGGGGGTTGGGGGTGGGGGGGGGGGGGGGGGGGGGGGGGGGGGGGGGGGGGGGGGGGGGGGGGGGGGGGGTTGGGTGGGGGGGGGGGGGGGGGGGGGTCAAAAAGTCCACAAAACACAAAACAATGCACAACGTTTCGACTCTTAGAGCCTTTTTCAAGTGGACATGTGTCACTTGAAAAGGCTCTAAGAGTCGAAACGTTGTGCATTGTTTTTGTTTCTTTTTTGACCCCCCCCCCCTTTTGTTTGTTTCGGTCTTTATCACCAATCCTCAAAATCATATAGATTGCTAAATGAATCTCTAGTATTTAATCGTTCTTGGCAAAACGATTGGGACAACAGCTGGAGTCTCATATCGATTAAAAAATGTAACACTGGCAGCCGTCTGTATTGATTCGGTTAACTGAAGGAAATGATGTTGAAAGTGATAGCAGACCACATAGTCGCAGTATTATCTGATTTCTTTTTCGACTTGTCAGTTATTTCATTAACAGCACGCCATAATGATGCTGGTGATCCCTCCCTGTTTGCGTTTATCAGTTTCCTAAAATGCTAAGATTTTGATTTTCTAAACTAAAATCTGATACTCTGTTTCTCTGCTTTTTATATTCATCTATTTTTTCTACGAGAGAGAGAGAGAGTGGAGAGACAGAGAGAGAGAGGAGGAGAGAGAGAGAGAGAAGGGGAGAGAGAGAGAGAGAGAGAGGAGAGAGAGAGGAGAAGAGAGAGGAGAGAGAGAGAGAGGAAAGAGAAAGAGAGAGAAGAGAGAAGAGAGAGGAGAGAGAGAGAAGAGAAATGCGGAGAGAGAGAGAGAGAGAGAGAGAGAGAGAAAGAGAGAGAAAGGGACAAGCAGAATAATAATAAATAAAATAATAACAATAAAACAACAACTAATAGGATAATATTAATAATAATAATATAATAATATAAGAAGAAGAAGAAGAAGAAGAAAGAAGAGAAGAAGAGAGAAGGAGGGTTCTTGATCAAAAGGCCGTTGGCCTGAAAGAATAATCAGATTACAGAGTACTAACTTGCGTATTTATTAAGACTATGTCTGCCTGCTGACTAAACGAAACTGGTGAGAGAAAAAAAAAATAGTCAGGCTAATGGTCACAGCGCGTTATTTCAAGGCTTTAGGCGTATACAACGACTACAGGTCTGACGTATTCTTGCGTTGTAGTGGGACCAAAGTCGAAGGCTCGGCTTCCGCATAGACGTATAGGTGAATGATCCATTATGATCATAGGGCTAGCCGTCCTCTGAGATCACTATACTCCTGGAGTCACGCTCTTCGCTTGTATCCTCCAAGCTGGATGTGTCAAAACCACATCCTTCACCACAGATGTCGATTTTTTGTTGACATACACCACAACTGCAGTGGTTGTAGTAGACCACGAACTGTTAAGTTTTTGTGTACCACCATCATTGTATAGCCATGAATTTTTACTTTTTTTTTGTTGGTTCGCCCAACTGTCTTGATTCTTACGTGGACAATGATCGACACACAATGAGACTGACAGAATTGTTGTTAGAGCATGAGGTACCATTGAGATTGCAGTTTAATGACATGGTTTTGGGCATGAATGCTTCACTCGAGCCATCCCCTTCAAATAGTTTTCCTGGATAACACATCTATGAAAATGTGGGAAAAGATTTTTACCCCGAATAATAGCTAAACGAAATGGTACCCATTACTATATTGCCTTCGCCCCCCCAGGGCAAAAACAGGAATATAAATCAACTATGGTGTGTTGGAGAGAGAGAGGAGAGGAGAGAGAGGAGGGGGGAGAGGGTGGAAGAATCAGAGAGAGAGGATAGAGAGAGAGAGAGAGAGAGAGAGAGAGAGAGACAGACAGAAAGACAGGCACAGACGACAGAGACAGAGAGAGAGAGACAGACAGAGAGAGGAGAGAGAGACAGACAGACAAGAGACAGAGACGAGAGGGAGCCTTAACTTCCATTCCATGCCCATGTTTCTTTTCCTTCCGCCTCTTTCTCACCATTCTTTTCTCCCACCGCTTCTCTCCTGCTTATTCTCCTCTCCTTTCTCCTCCCTCCTCTCACTACCCCCTAATTATTTCTCCTCCCTCTCACTAGTAACCACCCCCCCCCCCCCCCCCCCCCCCCCGGAAACCCCCCCCCCCCCAACCCCACACCACCAACCACCCCCCCCCCCACCCCCCCCCACCCAACAACCCACCCCCGCCCCCCCCACCCCTCACTATCCTACCCCCCCACCACCAACCCGTACCCCCCCCCCCCCCCACCCTTCACTAACCACTAGTTAACCCCCCCCCCCCCCCGCCTCCCCCCCCAACTAACCCCCCCCCCCCCCCCCCCCCCCCCCCCCCCCCTACCCCCGCCCCCCCCCCCCCCCCCCCCCGCCCGCCCCCCCCCCCCCCCCCCCCCCCCCCCCCCCCCCCCCCCCCCCCACAACACACACCCAACACACTCCGTATAACCCCATATTCTTCAAATCCTTTATAGGCCGTATTGATTCTACGACTTGTTCCAACAGGAAAAAATATGGCAACTCAGAGAGTCTCGGGATCTCACAACAGCCATCTGGATGAGTAAGGTTGCTTCTTCCCGCATAGAGAGCCTATAAGCTAAGCGAACTTCCCTCCTCCACCCCACTCTCCCACCTCACCCCCCCCTTCCCCTTCTGCACACCTCATCTCCCCCCGACTCTCTCGTTTTCCTTTCCCGCTCGTTTACCCGCCCGTCAGAGCTATTTTTTTCTTCCTCTCCTTCTTCTTCTTCTTCTTCTTCGTTGTCTTCTCTTTCTTCTTCTTTTTCTTCTTCTCTTCTTCTTTCCTTTCTTTCTTCTCCTTCCCTTTCTTCTCCCCTCCTCCTTCTCTTTCTTCTTCTTTTTCTTCTTTCTTTTTTTTTCCTTCTTTTCTTTTCTTTTTCTTTCTTCTCCTCCTCCTCTCCTCCTTCTCTTCCTCCCTCCCTTCTTTTCTCCTCCTCCTCCTCCTCTCCTTTTTCTTTTTTTCCTTTCTCCTCGTTCTCTTTCTTTTTTTTTTTTTTTTTTTCCCCACGCTCCTTTTTTCTTCTTTCTCCCATTTCCTTTTTTTTTTTTCTTTTTTTTTCCCCTCCTCCTTATTTTCTTTCTCCTCTCTTCTCATTTTTTTTCCTTTTTTTTTTCTCTCCTCCTCCCTCCTCCTCCTTCTTTCCTTCTTCTTCTTGTTCTCTTCTTCTTCTCTCCTCTTCTTTCTTCCTCCTCCTTTCCTTCTCTCTCTCCTCCTTCCCTCCTCCTCCTCCTCCTCTCTACCTCCTCCTGTTTCCATCCTTCCTCACCTCTCCTTCCTCCTCCTCCCCTCCCTTTCTTTCCCTCCTCCTCCCCTCCCTCCCTCCTCTCCTGCTCCCTTCCCTCTTCCTCCTCCCCTCCTCGCCCGCCCTCCTTCCTCCTCTCCTCCTTTCCTCTTCCCTCTCCTTCCTCCTCCCCTCTCTCTCTCCTCCTTCTCCTTCCTCCTCTTTCCTCTTTCCTTTCCTCCTCCTCCTACCCCTCTTCCTCCTCTCCTGTCCTCCCCTTCCTCCTCCCTCCCTCCCGCCCTCCCTCCTGCTCTACCTCCCTTCCTCTCCTCCTCCTCCTCCTCCTCCTCTCCTCCCCCCCTCCTTCCTTTCCCTCTCCTCTCCTTCCCCTCCTCCTCCCTCTCCTCCTCCTCCTCCTCCTGCCTCCTCCGCTCCTCCTCCTTCCTCCTCCTTTTTCCTCCTCCTCCCTCCTTCCCTCCCTCCTCCTGCCCCTACCTCCCTTTCCTCCTCCCCCTCTCTCTCCCTACCTCCCACCTCCTCCTCCCCTCCTCCTCCTCTTCCTCCTTCCTTTCGCCATACCCTCCTCCTCTCCTCCTTCCTTTCCATCCCCTTCCTCCTTCCTTCCTCCTCCTCCTCCTCCTCCTTCCTCCTCCTCACATCCTCTCTCCCTCTCCGTCCTTCCCACTACCTCCCTCCTTACTCTCCTCCCTCCTCCTCCTCCTCCCCCACCTACCCCTCTCCTGCCTCCTCTTCCTCCTTCATCAAAATCCCTCCTTTCTCTCCTTCCTCTCCTACTCCTCTCCTCTACCTCCTCCCTCTCTTCCTCTTCCCTCTCTTCCTCCTCCCCCCTCCTCCTCCCTCCGCCCCCCCTCCTTCCTTCTTCTCTCTTCTTCTCTTCTTCTTCTTTCTTCTTTTCTTCTCTCCTCCTCCTCCTCCTTCTTCTTTTTCTCTTCTTTTTTTTTCCCTTTGTTTTTTTCTTCTTCTTCTTCTTCTCGTTCTTGTTTGTCCTCCTCCCCCCTCCTCCGCCCCCCCCCCCCCCCCCCCCCCTCCTCCCCCTTCCCCCTCCCCCCCTCTCCCCCCCCCCCCCCCCCCCCCACCACGCCCCCCCCCCCCCCCCCCCCCTCCCCCTTTCCTCCCTCCTTCTCCTCCCTTCTCTTTCCCTCCTTCTCTCGTATATGATATATGTCAATTGATTATAGATATTATCGCACTCAGAGAGTCGGGTTGTTTTGCTGAAGCCGATAAGCCGAAAATTTCACCTATTAACCCCCATAAGATAAAGCTTGTTGTCCACCCCGCCCTTTTTCTTCTTGTCCAACAACCACCCATCACACACACACACACCACACATACACACACCACACACGACACACACACATATATCACTATATATATATATACTCACCCCACACCATATAATACATTCCGTACCCCTCCTATGCGAGACGCCTATGTGTGTATGTTCCGATTTTTGCGGATTGTTTTCCATGCTTTTCACTTTCGTACTTTTCTTGTTTCGCTGAGTCATTTGTCAGTATAGTTGTAATACTGTATGTGCATAAGACAAATAAAGTCCCCTTAGGAAGGCAACAGGTGTGGTCGCCGAAAATTTAGGATGTGTGTGTGTGTGTGTGTGTGTGGTGTGTGTGTGTGTGTGTTTGTGTGTGTGTGTGTGTGTGGTGTGTGTGTGTGTGGTGTGATATGTTTTTGAGTCCGTCTGTTGTATGGCCGTGTCTTTCACTTTTATTTTTAGTGATCAACTATTTTCAGGATCATTTTATTTCACTATTGTCGTTGTTGCAGATAGTTTTTGTGATAGCATTTGAAGAAGTAATCACTGCGGTTATGAACATTATTCACTGACTTAATCATAATTTAACGTGCACGCTTTTTTGCTGTTTTGTAGCAATGTAGGTGTCCCGTCTGCAACTGATTTTATTGTGTAGAATAGATAGAGTATATTGGCAGACTAAGTACCGCCTAAAATCTTTAATTTTGGAATAATGAAAGTTTTTGAGTTTGAGTCTGACGGTCTCTCTCTCTCTCTCTCTTCTCTCTCTCTCTCTCTCTCTCTCTCTCTCTCTCTCTGGTGGTCATAATAAGTAGACCAATGGTAAATCGGCGATCTTAGATGATTCAGCAGTGGTATTGTCCAACGTTTCACACTGGTTCTTCAGGTATCCTCCAATCAAAGACGCACAGCTACGCAGTTCGTTCAAAAAACGTTCATGGAACAGCATCTCTGTAAGATGTACATGTTTCTCTTAGATGTTTTTTTTTTAATCTAGAATTTTAATTGTATAGACTATTATATGGCAAATGCCAATGAACAGCGGATGCCAGTGAAGCGCCATCTATGAAGACATTGCACTCTATAATGAAGCTCTACCAGTCGGAGAGATTGAACAAGCTGAAAAAACACTTCAATAATAAAGGTACACACGCACTGCAGACGCATGATTGGATGACAATCGACACAGGAACACATGACATACATAACTGCAATATCTCCTTTGCAAAACATTATAACACAGTAACATTTACATACACATCATGAATGACATTGGGACAGAAACAGTACTAGTCGACCCCCGTACACGAAGTACAGGATGATTCCAGGAGTATGTTTGGTCCTCTTAACCTGATCTCGTCTGGAAGAAATGAAACAAACAAGATGCAAGCATATAAACGTACTCCCTGTTTATCTTGAATACGCCGTGTACATATCAAGAGAGGTTTACTGTGAAAATACCCATGATCTACCAGTCTTAGTTATAGATCTATAGCTATTTTTTTAAATCCGTTAAATACAGTACTTTCATAGATATTTGTGAAATAAAAAAAAACAACCACGTCACAATCAAACATGCGTCATATGTATTTCGTCACGTGAGAGAAACTGCCATTTCTGAAAGTGTGCATGTCGGCTTAACTCTCTCTCCTCTCCTATCCTCCCTCAGATCCTCCCCCTCCCTCCCTCATCCTCGCCTCTCATCATCCTCGTCCCTCCCATCTCTCCCTCTCCTCGTCTCTCGCTCTCGTGTCAATCTCCAGTCTCTCTCTGTGTTAATTACGACGGCCTATTTTTGGTAAATAAAACACGGGCATCATCCTGATCCATGGATGAACAAACCTACACATTTTTTCGGAAAGATCGGCCCACCCAGAAGTTTTGTCTGGAAGCGCGTGGAACACATTTGGACGTACGGGATTGGACACACAGACATTCCAGAAACAAAACAACGCAGTTTCTTTCTTTCTTCGTTTCTCCCCCAGCTGTGAAGTACTTCTGACTTTGTACCTCCCTGCTATAATCAGAATCTTGGAGTAACAAAATCAAACTGACAACCAAGCAGACAACCCCTATCGTCTGGATTCACGTTCGCTGAAAGCGATATGGTTCATAAAGTGCCCAGCAAGTAAAACGCTACGGCAATCAGCGCCACATCTCCCGTGAAGGGGGAACAAAAAAAAAACTCGGCGGAATCTGCCCTTTTGAACCCTGCTCACTTCGGTGGGGTGAAAATTGATTTTCGCTCCCAAGCCCACCAGAAAAACCCCACAGGGAAAACCAAAAGGACTCCATTTTTGGTACAGAACTGAAGGCATCAACCATCTTTTTAAATTTTAAATCCTTTAAAACATAAACGAAACAAAACATACATTGAAATCTCCTTCTCTTCCGCTCTCTCTCTCTCTCTTTTCCGCCCCTCTCCGCCCTCCGTCGTCCCTCCTCCTCCTCCTCCCCTCTCAATCTCTCTCTCTCCCAGGGGGCCAGTCGTTCCCTCTCGATCTCTCTCGTCCTCACGATTCTCATCACCTCCCTCTCCCCTCCTCTATCCCTCCCTTCCTCGTCCCCCCACCTCATCCTACGCTCACTGCCACTCTCTCTCTCTCTCTCTCTTCTCTCTCAAACAACACGTGGATAGTTCAAATACATATGGAGGTACTTATTGATCAAATATATTTATATAATATATATATTTATTATCTTATATATGTGTGTTGTGTGTGTTGTGTTTTTTGGTCTTGTTTTTTTAAGGAGAGAGAAAGAGCCGAGAGAGAGAAGAGGAGAGAGAGTACTCTTGATTTCCATCCCACTTTGCGTTGGTTTTTTTTTTTTTTTTTCTCCCATCCCGTTTCCTGTCCCTCTTCCCAACATTTCCGGAATCCACGCCCCCCCCCCCACCCCCCCACCCCCAACCCCCCACCCCCCCCCCCCCCCCAACGTTGTCACAGGTGCCTTCACTGGGGGCACACGTAAGTATTCATTTCCTCCCAGGATTAACTACACTACAATGTCCCACTGGTGTAGTACGTCACACAACATCCGCCTCCTGATTTCGGAAAAGCTGCAAACACAAACTCTCAGCAGAATCTGCCCAACCCTCACCATCCCACAACCCAACACAAAACACACAACCCCCACTCCCCCTTCCCCAATCTTTACTTCCTGCCCCCGACTAAACGACTACGAAAAACGAACCTTCCTTCCTGTCCGTTATTCTGCTCCCCGATTATTGCTCGTTCTCCTCGCTCCCGGGGGTTCCTCTCTCCGGTCGCGTTCTCTCTCCCTCTCGATCCTCCTCCTCTCTCCTCGTCGCCTGCCTCCCCTCAGGCATCACTCTCTCTCGGCTTCTCGTCCCTCGTCCTCTCCCTCTTCTCTCTCACTCGGTCTCTCTCTCCTCTCCATTTGTGTTTGTGTGTGTTGTGTGTGGGTGTGGTTGTGTGTGTGTGTGTTCATCATGTTTACTTATATATTTTTGGATCATGCTTTTTTATTACTATTGTTGTTGTTCACTATAATGTTACTACTACTTATCATATCATCATCATCATCATCATCTCATCATCAATAATACAATCTACATTTCTGACAGCAGCACTAGCAGTAGAGGTACTCCGTCGTGGCAAAGGCAAAGTTGAAACGACTGCAGGCGAAATCTAAACAAATCTTCAATAAATGTCGCGAAACCGCCCAGAGAAACGTGGACAAAAGTGGTTTTGCTTGTGACTCGTTTGTCCCAAGTTTTCTCTGGGCGTTCTCTGACGCGATTTATTTAAGATTCGCCGTCGTGGTGGTTAATATATTTTAGTTACTTTATCATCAATTTCGAAACGTATATAGATTTATTCCTGTTTGTTTTTAATATAGTTTTCCCATCCCATATATTTACTTTGTTCTGCATAATTGAAAAGTACGGACTGGAGGACTATGCACTGTCAGGGGGGGGGAAAAAAGGGTGAAAGCTTTGTCTCCTTGAATGAGAAAGATCTTGAGTTTTCGAATCTTAAGCCTGTTTTCACTTTGTCACTGTGTTATCTGCCTTCGTGGTATTGACATGTAAAAACCAATAATAGATTGGCTGTTATAAAATGATTTACCAGTGGTCTTGTCCAGAATGATTCCCAAAAATGTTTTTTTGCATGCATTTCAACTCTATCCACACTCTCACAAGGGCATATAACTACTCTTCCGTTTCCTTTCAGAAAGTTCAATAGAACAGAAGATCTACAATACTGAATTTTCATTTTCTAATCTGTTTACAATGGTTTTAGATTCATGCCATGACCGATACCAGTCCAAAGCAAAGCCGCGCTGTTCTAAGAGGACACTCTACCAGTTACACGTTTATCAAGTTTGTTACGCGAGTCAGCGAATTAGAATAAATTGAAAACAACACTCCAGTGACTACAGTTAACACCGTCACAAACACTGTGACGTATTGGACACTCAGTCAACGCTGCAACAACATGACTTTGTATAAATGGCATATCTCCACAACAAACTAACACACATACGCCACATTCTTGCCATCGGACAGGTTTCTGCTAATCGAGATCCATGCACAAAGTATCAATAAGACTTGTACACCTGTCCTCTCCGTGATGCTTCCTTGATGTTGTTTGAAGAAAGAAAAACAACCACATGAAATAAACAGACACCGACAGTCTCTTACATATATAGAACGGCACAGAAGAAAATCACAACAGAAGTGATTGTTCTTCTTAAATAAAACTGGGTTATTGCCGATAAACAACGCTTATTCTTGTCTTCTAGGCCATCGGCCAACACACAGACCACACAGAGACACACAGACACAGACACACACACACACACACACAGACACACACACACACACCACAACACACACACACACACACACACACACACACCACACACACACTCACACACGAACGGATCACCACACACTTTGGATCGGGAGAGCGAGGTACTTTTGCAGACGAGAGAGAGGAGAGAGAAGGAGAGAGAGAGATTCGTGAGTAGATGAGGGCGACGAGAGGACGCACACATACCCACACATACCCCACTCCCTCTCACCCAAGCAACCCGTGAACAAAATCCGTGATAAATCAATCATTCCCCTGTTGGGACTAAGTGGGCCTGAGATAGCTGTTGACCTGATTGCTTGACGAAGGGAGAGCGAGAGAGAGAGGAGGAGAGAGAGAGAGAGAGATAGAGAGAGAGAGAGAGATGAGAGAGAAAGAAGAACAGGAGACAGAGCGAGACGAGAGAAAGTAAGAGAGAGAGAAACCCTGATTTCCATTCCATTTTTACTTGATTTTCCCTTTTTTCTCACGTCCACTG
>JADBJO010006602.1:0-20000 GCA_016801955.1 Conus betulinus
CGACCTATCACTGACAGGGAGAGAGAGAGACGGCAGGGATGGGACAACGCGGACCGACCTATCACTGACAGGGAGAGAGAGAGACGGCAGGGATGGGACAACGGACTGACCTATCACTGACAGGGAGAGAGAGAGACGGCAGGGAGGGGACAACGGACTGACCTATCACTGAAAGGGACAGGGGGGAGAGAGGGGAGGGGATGGTAAACCAGACTGACCCATCACTGACAGGGACAGGAGGGAGAGAGGGAGGGAGGGGATGGTAAACCAGGACTGACCCATCACTGACAGGGACAGGAGGGAGAGAGGGAGGGAGGGGATGGTAAACCAGACTGACCCATCACTGACAGGGACAGGAGGGAGAGAGGGAGGGAGGGGATGGTAAACCAGACTGACCCCATCGCTGACAGAGACTTGAAGGAAGGAGGAAGGGAGTGCTGGGGGAGGGACTGACCTGGCAGTGACTGGCTTGCTGCTCGTTGATCTGGGCCTGGTTTTCCCGCCCGCTCTTGGCCGCCGCTTTCCGGCGCTTCTTCTTCTGCCGCTTCTGCTCTTTGCGCTGCTCCCTGATGCGCTCCTCCTCCGCCATCTCCTCACACATGCGCTCCAGGTTGCTGACCCCCTGCTTCAGCTCCACCGCACACTGCAACACCAGGGCCAAGGCCACTCAACAGCCACACTCATGAACTCATTCGTGTCACAATGGGGTATCAAAGGACAACACCCAACACCCCACTCTCACGATCCCAATCCTCCCACAATGGGATGAAGGACTACACCCAACACCCACTCTCACGATCCCAATCCTCCCACAATGGGATGCAGGACTACACTCAACACCCACTCTCATGATCCCAATCCTCCCACAATGGGATGAAGGACTACACCCAACACCCACTCTCACGATCCCAATCCTCCCACAATGGGATGAAGGACTACACTCAACACCCACTCTCACGATCCCAATCCTCCCACAATGGGATGAAGGACTACACTCAACACCCACTCTCATGATCCCAATCCTCCCACAATGGGATGAAGGACTACACTCAACACCCACTCTCATGATCCCAATCCTCCCACAATGGGATGTCAAAGGACTACACTCAATATCCACTCTCATGATCTCGTTCCTCCCACAATGGGATGAAGACTACACCCAACACCCACTCTCATGATCCCAATCCTCCCACAATGGGATGTCGAAGGACTACAGTCAACTATCTTGCTGTTGCCATTGGAAAGACAAATGGTGCGATGAAGCAATGTCATTCTTCATACCTGGGCAAATCGAAGGAGTAGACTACTACTTTTCTCACACATGGGATGACTGTAGGACTATACTAAACTGTTTCACTCCTCCACACAAAGGACTACTGTAGGACAACACTGCACCTGTTCGTTCCTAACACTAAGACAGTCACTCGGACTACAAGACATTCAATCATTCCTCACACAAAGGACAACTGTAGGATTACACAATTTCACTCCAATAAATGGGGCAATCGCAGGATGTGACACAAACAACTTCACCCTTCACACAAGGGCCAATCCTAGGACAAACAAACGACAGGTAGGTACTCAATCCATTTTATAAGGCTACTACTGAAAAATGGCATCTGTGTAATGACCGTACAAATCAACTGAACAAAGGACAGGGAGGGAAAAAAACAGGCAGGGCATGCACTGTCAGGGTCTGATTAGGAACTAAGACCACATGAAACACCGTCTGGTCAAGGCAGATGTTTAGGATTCCAGTGAAAGGCACTCTGCATGTTGGCGGTAAATGAAACACCCTTCAGCAGTATGGATTAGGTGTCAGCCCACCCTTCAGGGTGCAAAAATGACAGCCACTTCAGTTGAGCCACAGCCACTTGAGTCAACCTTTTGAAATTCAGCAGAGGGATGTACCCGCAGCTGATGAAAGTCAGCTACAACAGCCTGCAAATTTTCATGCTGCTCCCTTTCAGTGTCAAACTGAAAGAGATGCCTCACACAGCCACAGACAGGCAGCCACTCATCTCATGCCAGGCCAGCCTGAAGGAGGCATCAGCCCTGTGGTGCAACGGACCTGTCAAGGTGAAGAGGTCACACTGGAAACAGGGCTGAAAGGTCAAAGGAAGCATTCAGCAGCTCTCTGATGACCCCTAGAATGTCATGCCGGGGGTTAGGATCATTCAAAAAACAACGATCAGCAGGAGTCCTGGAAAGAAGCCACTTCAAGCATCTTGGGGCGATTAGACCCAGGACATCTCCACAAAGGAAGTGACAGCGAGGCATGGTGTGACTGTGTGACTGCTCCAGCCAGCAAGGGAGCTCACCTCAAAGTTCTTCTGCAGGGCCTCCACGCCCAGGCAGAAGAGCAGACTCCATGTCTGTTCCTCCTGCCGCAGCTTCTGGCCAATCTTGTGCAGCGTTCGTAGATGTGGATGCCCAGGCACGTCAGCACCTCCTCCTGGGCAATGTCCAGCGTCTTGGCGTGCCCGGTCACGACGATTCCTGCCCACAACATGGCACCATGGGATATGGGGGTAACCAGTCAGGCCACATAGGCATGTCTTTGTGGAGAGAGAGAGTCATGATGTTGACATGTCATTATCTCAACAAAAGACACATGCATATACCTATATATATCATATGTGCGTGTATGTGTGTGTGTGTGTGTATGTGTACAGATAGATAAATATACAGAGAGAGAGAGAGAGAGAGTGAGAGAGAGAGAGAGAGAGAGAGAGAGAGAGATATTATATCTTATCTATATATATACACACACACTCACGCACATTCACACAAAGAATGAGGGAGTGACAACATTTTCATCTACTGCTCATAAAACAGGAAAATATATTACTGGGTCAGAATACAGGATGCATGAGTCTTATGTCAGGAAAGGAGTCATATCATACTATAAACAGCGCTGGGAAATGAGTCAGGACACCATGCATAGTAGGCCAGGTAAAGAGTCACTATATTCTGTATATTACTCCATACACAGGGAAATTATTGGGTCAGGATTTTCAGAGGAGGGCTAACACACCAAGTCAGGAAAGCATGGGTGCATGTGGGGGTCCTAAACCTCTGCGCATACACACACACTCTCTCTCGTAAGGAAAGAATCATTGTAATGTAAGAAAAGGTCAAAGCCATATCAAGCAGTCAGGTCAACTTGGAAAATGTCAAAGACAATATGACACACATCAACATAAGAAAAGGTCGTGTGTCATGTTCTGAGCCAGTCAGACAATGTCCATGCCTCGACAGTCCCCATGTCCTTGCCAAAACTCCTCAAATCACAGCAGCATGGATGTGAATGGACAACGAGTACTGACGTCATGACAGAGCAGACCTTCATCTTTAATGATTCTTCATCAATGAGTGTGGAATAAGATGGTACATGAATACCATCCATCCCCCCCCCCCACCGTCACCCAAACATCCCTCACCATCGTATCTCAATCATTCAACGTGCCCTCATTCAAATACCCTGGAGAGTCACTGAGAAAGCTCATTCTCAAACTCCTCTCATGTCTTCATTAACAAACCCCACTCTCATCCACCTCCCCTACCCCATTACCACAATATCTTCATAAAAAAAAACCCACCCCCAAACTCACATCTTTATTAACCCATGCTCAATTCAACACCATTTTCATCCACCCCCAGATCAAACACTTCTCACATCTCCATTCACACCCAACCCCCAAACCAAACACCCTGTCCCACCTGTATTTGTAAACCAGGAAAAGAAACCTCTCATCTTCATTCACAAAACCTACCCCCAACCAAACACCCTCCCACCTGTATTTGTAAACCAGGAAAAGAAACCTCTCATCTTCATTCACAAACCCTACCCCCCAAACCAAACACCCTGTCCCACCTGTATTTGTAAACCAGGAAAAGAAACCTCTCATCCTCATTCACACACCCAACCCCCAAACCAACACCCCTCCCACATCTTCATTAACAAACCCCACCCTCAAACCCAATCCCTCTCATATCATCATTGACAAGTCCACCCTCCAACCCAACACCTCTCACATCCTCTTTCACAAACCCAACCCTCAACCCAATACCTCTCCCACGTCCTCATTAACAAACCCCCACCCTCAAACCCAATCCCTCTCATATCTTCACACACAAGTCCCACCCTCCAACCTAACACCCCTCCCACATCCTCATTCACAAACTCCACCCTCCTCCAACCAAACACCTCTCTCACATCTTAATTCACACAAACCCCACCCTCAAAAACCAATCCCTCTCACATCTTCATTCATCAAGTACCATCTCACACCCAAAGCAAACACCGCTCTCACATCCTCCTTCACAAGCCCCGCCCTCCAGCCCCAACACCCTCCCACATCCTGTTCACAAACCCCACCCTTAAACCCAACCCTTCTCATATCCTCTTCCACACACACACACATGATGCATGCATGCACCTACACACACCCTCAAACCCTTCTCTCTCACATCCTCATGCACAAACTCCATCTCAAACCGAGGCTCCTCCCATCCTCATTCCCATCCCCTCTTTCCCCTCCTACCACCATCCCCACACCAACTGTTCCGCGCTGCCCACTTACGTGCCCGTCAGCTCTGGCTCGGCCATGTTGATCAACATTTCTATGTAGGTGTCGTCTTCACTGATGTGAATGTGACGGTTGCCGTCTTTGTTACATGTGCGCAACTTCTCGAACAAGCGGACGCAGAAGCCCCCTTTTCTGTCTGGCCGTCGTGTTCCCCGATCAGAATGCTGTAGGCCAGCATCACTTTGGCCCGGCACTCCGTGCAGAACCTGGCACAGGGGACACAACTGTTGATGAAGAGGACAACGCACACTCCGAGGAACTGACCTCCTCAGTCTGTTCTTCAACGTCCACACAGGCACAACTGACCTTATCACTCTGTTCTTTAACGTCCACACAGATACAACTGACCTTATCACTCTGTTCTTCAACGTCCACACAGATACAACTGACCTTATCACTCTGTTCTTCAATGTCCACACAGATACAACTGACTTTATCACTCTGTTCTTCAATGTCCACACAGATACAACTGACTTTATCACTCTGTTCTTCAACGTCCACATAAACATTTTATTTTTGTACCTTTATTATCATCATTTTTCTTTTTCTTTCTTTTTTTTTTGACAATCTGGATCTCCATCAAAAACATGCTTTTAAGTTCTTTCCTAACAGGGCAGGAAGGGAGAAGGGGTGGGGAGGGGGGAGGACAGGGATTATGGACCAAGCAGAGGCAGGTTTTAAAATGTACTTGAAATTGGAATAAAGCATGCTCCATTAAGCATGTCATGTTCAGCTACCAGTGAAGTCCCACGTCTTATTTTGACCGGATCCTGGGAACATTTCCAGCATACTCATTTAAGCAGCCCACCAACACAACATCTTAGATATATTCATGGCCCATTGTGAAATATACAACAGACTGTCCCTGACCGACTATCACAACCATTTCTCTTTAGTATTCTAGCTGTGGTCTGTCCCAGCAGAATGGATTCTCATCCCTTATGCACAGTCTCATTTAACCTAACGCACTGACTTTGACATCTGACAGGCAGTCGCATTAATTCCCATGTGGCACTGACCTGTGTTTGGTGAGGTAGGAGGAGAGGGTTTCTTCAAACTTGACGCAGCTGATCGTCAGTACTGCCACCTGGCAGTCCGCGCTCATCAACTGCCACACCTCTGTCCAACAACTGACAGCAGACATCATACATCATTAACTGACGCATCACTGGTGCACAACATCACACATCATTAACTGACGCACCACTGGTGCAACAACATCACACTTCATTAACTGACGCACCACTGATGCACAACACCACACATCATTAACTGACACACCACTGATGCACAACATCACACATCATTAACTGACACACCACTGGTGCACAACATCACACATCATTAACTGACGCACCACTGGTGCACAACGTCACACATCATTAACTGTCACACTACTTTCAAACAACTCACAACACATCATTCATTAGCGACACACCTCTGTCAAACAGCCGACACCATACATTATATGCTATCACATCTGTGTCTAAGCAACACACTTTTGTCAACAACACACATCATATATCATTAACTGACACATCACTGTTCCAACAACTGACAACATACAACACATGCTGTCACATCTGTGTCTAAGCGACACACTTCTTTCAATAACGCATATCATACATCATTAACTGACAGGTCACTGTCCAACAACTGACAACACCAATCATTAGCTGCCACACATTTCAACAAGCGAAAACATACACTACACACCATTCACTGACATACTTCTGTCAACACAACAACAAACAACACACGCCATTAACTGCCACTTCTGTCCAACAACTGACAACACACAACAAGCATCATTAATGGACACACACACTTCATCATCATCATCACTGACATACACACACTTCCATCATCATTAACTGACACACCTACTTCCATCTTCATTAACCAACACACACACACTTCCATCTTCATCAACTGACACACACACTTCCATCATCAACTGACACACACGCTTCCATCTTCATCACCTGACACACACACACTTCCATCATCATTAACTGACACACCCATTTCCATCTTCATTAACTGACACACACACTCCATCATCATTAACTGACAACACACAACAAGCATTATTAACTGGCACACACACTTCCATCTTCATTAACTAACACACACACTTCCATCATCATCAACTGCCACACACACTTCCATCTTCATCAACTGACACACCTACTTCCATCTTCATTAACTGACAACACACTACAAGCATTACTAATTGGCGCACATACTTCCACCTTCATCAACTGACACACACACTTCCACCTTCATCAACTGACACACACACTTCCATCAAAATCAACTGACACACACACTTCCATCAAAATCAACTGACAAACACACACTTCCATCTTCATTAACTGACACACACACTTCATCATCATTAACTGACACATACACTTCCATCATCATTAACTGACACACACACTTCCATCATCATTAACTGACACACACACACTTCCATCATCATCAACTGACTGACTCACACACTTCCATCATCATTAACTGACACACACTTCCATCATCATTAACTGACACACACACTTCCATCATCATTAACTGACACACACACTTTCCATCATCATTAACTGACACGCACACACTTCCGTCATCATCAACTGACACACACACTTCCACCTTTATCAACTGGCACACACTTCCACCTTCATCAACTGACACACACACTCCATCTTCATCAACTGACACACACACTTCCATCTTCATAAACTGACAAACACACTTCCATCATCATTAACTGACACACACACTTCATCATCATTAACTGACACACACACTTCCACCTTCATCAACTGACACACACACACTTCCATCATCATCAACTGACACACACTTCCATCATCATTAACTGACACACACATTTCCATCATCATTAACTGACACACACACTTCCGTCTTCATTAACTGACACACACACACTTCAATCATCAACTGACACACACACTTCAATCATCATTAACTGACACACACACTTCCATCCTCATCAACTGACACACACACTTCCATCATCATTAACTGCCACACACACTTCCATCATCATCAACTGACACACACACTTCCATCATCATCAACTGACACACACACTTCCATCATCATTAACTGCCACACACACTTCCATCATCATCAACTGACACACACACACTCCATCATCATTAACTGACACACACACGTCCATCTTATGCCAAACAGCACATCACATATTTGCAACCGACACTTTTCTGTCCAACAACACATCCCATCAACTGACAATACACTGAATCAGGCGGCAAATACTCTGGGAAAGGTTTGTCCATAATGGGAGCTACACGAGCAGGGCAGGTCAAAACAAATCATTACACTCATCAAAAGAAGGATGGACTAATGAAATGAAGTAGTGACAAAACTAAATGAAAGGCTAAACAACCAAGCAAAGAATGAACTAGGTGTAAAATGGAAATGAAGCATACCATAGCTAAATGGGTGGGTCAGACTACAGTGAACTAACACATAACTACCTACTACTAGGAGGTATACCTTGAAAGGACCAGCTGAGAATTAAAGTACAGGGGAGGTAGATGGGCTGGCGACAAGATGCAGACAAAAAAGAAAAAGAGCAAAAGTTGTGGGTCATTGAACTGACTGTCCACTCCTGTTACCACCAACTGACGCTTTAAAACAAACCAAACAAGATCCCTATCCAGAGGACATTCACCCACGGTCAGGGTCCAGCTAGAATGGGGGGGGTGGGGGTGGAGGGTGGTGGAGGACGGAACAGGGAACAGACCCACCTGTGAATTAATTGCTTAACCACATCCCCCCCCCCCCCCCCCCCCCCCCACACACACACTTCCCCTTCCTTGGTTCTGTCCCAAAGTCAGTCCAGCCCCAACAGCGGTGTCCACATCCCTGACCCACATCCAGGACCACGACCCCTGCTAACACCACAGCCTGCCTGTCAGGACGCTGTTCACAGCGGTGTCCACATCCCTGACCCACATCCAGGACCACGACCCTGCTAACACCACAGCCTGCCTGTCGGGACACTGTTCACAGCGGTGTCCACATCCCTGACCCACATCCAGGACCACGACCCCTGCTAACACCACAGCCTGCCTGTCAGGACGCTGTTCACAGCGGTGTCCACATCCCTGACCTACATCCAGGACCACCACCCCTGCTAACACCACAGCCTGCCTGGCCTGCCAGGACACTGTTCACAGCGGTGTGCCTACCTGGGAGTTTTGACTTTGTGGGTATCCAAGGAATGCAAATTACACCTCTTCTTGCTCCGCCCCTTGGTGATGGTGTCTAACACTGCCCGATGCCTCGGCCTGCACACAGCGCAAAGGATGACATCAACACGCTTCCTTCTCTCCACAAACAACACACAACACAAAGGGTGACATCAACACGCTTCCTTCTCTCCACAAACAACACACACAGCGCAAAGGGCTGACATCGACACGCTTCCTTCTCTCTCGCAAACAACACACAGCGCAAAGCGCTGACATCAACACACTTCCTTTTCTACACAAACAACACACAGGGTGACATCAACACACTTCCTTCTCTCCACAAACAACTCACAGGGTGACATCAACGTGCTTCCTTCTCTACACAAACAACACACAGTGTGACATCAACGAGCTTCCTTCTCTCTACGAACTACACACAACACACATGGTCACATCAACATGCTTCCTTCTCTCCACAAACGACACAGGGTGACATCAAACACACTTCACCGCCTGCACAAACTACACACAACACACAGGGTGACATCAACACACTTCATCCCCTGCACAAACTACACACAACACATGGGGCGACATCAACACACTTCACTCCCTGCACAAACTACACACAACACACAGGGTGACATCAACACACTTCACTCCCTGCACAAACTACACACAACACACAGGGTGACATCAACACACTTCACTCCCTGCACAAACTACACACAACACACAGGGTGACATCAACACAGTTCAACCCCTGCACAAACTACACACAACACACTGAGTAAGATCAACAGAGTTCAACTCCTTCCACAAACTACACACAACACACAGGGCTGACATCAACACACTTCACTCCCTCCTAAACAACATACAACACACTGGGTGACACCAACGCATTTCACCCCCTCCACAAACTATACACAACACAGACAAGCTCTCTGACCAAACACTTGACAGAAAAATCACACTGAGTGAATGCGTGATTTTTTTCGTACTGAACTGTCACAATGACTAAGTGCGAGGTCTACAAAAGTACGATCAAAATATTTCAGTACTTCTAAGCTGCACAGCTTTAAACTGTGCAGAGGGTTCCAATAAAACATTCAAAAGTACCAGGTGCACTAGTTCTTCGTTAACACTGAAGATTTCAACATGCATGGCAACAGTCTGGTAAAAAGCAAAAGAAACATAAATCTAACAGACCTGCTAACCATAACTATAAGTCTCCAGCATTCATGACAGAGGTTTTCACAAATTCTAAACAAAAATCCGAATCATAACATTACCAACATGAGGCCTAGAAGACACTAAATAATTCCCACATAAAAAACAGTTCTTTTTTGTCTTCTGTATTTTTGTTTTTCTTCTGTTTGTATTTTCCCTTGTTTTGTAAAGTGCCTCAAGCTCCTTGATTTATTCTGGAGGTCACCGGACAAAAACCTCTTTGCTCCTGTCATTATCTTACAAACGCTTGACAGGAGTCGAACCACAGAGACCCTAACAATCACCTAAACAAACACACACAAAGGCCCCATTCATCCTAGGGTTTAGCTTTACACCTTACATTTAAACACCTGTTCCCTGAACACTGTAACTATTACAGTCAAGGCTGGGGTTTACCCTGTGCTATCCATTTCAGAAATCTCAAGTTTTCCGCCTTAGTCATCTGAGCCAGCTAGTTCCAGTTAGCTTGCTTGCACAGCTCACTGCCATGAATCGATAGCCTGCTATTCTGAGAGAGACAGTGTGCGTGAGTGCAAAAGTGTGTGTGTGTGTGTGTGTGTGTGTGTGTGTGTGTGTGTGTGTGTGTGTGTGTGTGTGTGTGTGTGTGTGTATGTGTGAATGCGTGCATGCCTGTGTGCGTGCGTGACGATGTGGTGCATGCATGCGTTTGTGTGTGTGTGTGTGTGTGTGTATGCATGCACATGTGTGTGTGTACGTGTGTGTGTGTGTGTGTGTGTGTGTGTGTGTGTGTGTGTGTGTGTGTGTGTGTGTGTGTGTGAGGTTTCACAGAACCACTCTCTCAGTTGTCTGTCCAGCTTGCCGTATCACACACACACACAAAAATAACATGCTGCACAAGCCCTTTTTGCCCCACTCTTCTCTAAACCTTGGACCTGTCACTGGTCACAATGTAAATATTGTTAGGAATAGCAACTCCTTCCCCTTTCACATCACTGACAGAAAATCTTCCCTGCCCTCTCAAAAAATATAAAACTGCTGAAAACATTAGCTATCACAACAGGGTAGATACAACGCCATAGTGAAAAAATACATGGGAAGAAGAAAGACTGGCAGTAAATCAAACAAACATGAACCTCTCCACAATAATTCTCATAAGCACAACAGCCTGAGACATGTTCAAAGGATACTGAACGTAGTCATTAAAACAATGGCTCTACTTCTTGTGGCCCCGGCCTGCTATCTGTATGTACTTATCGTGACTGCCACGCAGCTGTAGGAGTGTTCCAGAACAGGAAATGTAACGAAGCCACGGAGGCATTTCTATTTTTTTTCTCTTGTCAGTGTGACATTAATACAGTGATAGTATGCAGCATTTCAATCTTTTCAAAGCCCCCCCCCCCCCCCCCCCCCCTCCCCAAAAGTCACAGAATGACAAAGACCGTATCAATGTGCTGGTCATGATGTGTCAAGGTCGTAGCAGCTGGAAATATGGAGGTGGAAGGGGAATAAATTGGGGATAGGGTGGGGTGTGGGGTGGGGTGAGAGAAGGAATTCAGTGCATGATCTTACGTTGTCTCCGGAGACCAGTTTACTAGAAAAGACATATGCGCATGCTCAGAGCACTCAAATATATGTGGGTCATTTTCAATCCCTAAACAACAAAACTGTGAAAGTTTGGGTGAAAAGGTTTTGAGAACGCAGGGACAGACCTGTCCTTTTTAAAAAAAATTTTTAAACACCATCTCTCAGGAACAGGAACAAAGATTTTTTCCACTTTTCTGTTAGCGGAATCTAAAGAACACAACCCAAACTCATCATTTCAGAACTGATGGCTTGGACTACGTCCTGTGCTGGACTATGTTGGAAGCTGCCTGCTTTGTGACCCACAGTGCTGATCCATTTTCAGAGAAGGATGGAACCGTCAGTTTTTTTTTCTCAGTTGAAAATTTCTTGTCATGTTTACTGCCTGAGTTTGAAAACATCTCAGACCATGGGATATTCTACTGTAAAACACATGTCTTTTTTTTTTTTTTTTTTTCAAAACCTCTGTGCAGCATAAATGCCAGGAATGACTTGACCTTCAGTTTCAGGTCTGTGTCATACAGGGAAATGGCATCTCTCTTGTCTGAAACCAGACACACGTCACTGAATCCCACATTCGGACCATCTAAAGTCCTGACTTCACATCCATTTTCCATGCTCCACCCTGTGACAACAACTGGTAACAGCGTGATGCTTGCTTCAATTACAACTTACAACAATCTATGCAGTCAACAGACAGGCCTGCAGGGGATGGAGAGAGGGGTCAGGGGTGAAGACAGTTGTAAACAGGTTACTGAAAAGAATCTGCATCTGAAAAAACCCAAAGTGAACTGAACACATGGCACGTAGAGGTCTCTCTCTGCCCCAGTGTTACATGTGTATCAAACTGGTAACTTTATTCAAATGAGAAGCAAACAGTCAATATGTCAAATATTTTCAGCCATCTAAGTCACTGAATTCACAAAGTTGAAGTGATCGGTAAACACTGATGGTGGATGGAGAAGTTTGTCCAGCTGCAACAGCAGCAGCACTGGCATATTTAACACAAATGGCAGTACACTGAAAGAAAAAAAAAAAAGAGGAAATCACATTTATATATGAATTTATTTTTGGGAAAGAAGTTTGGATATCAAAACACTGACGTAGGCAACATAATTGAGATGAAAAACGTGTCATTGCCACACTGTCAACGTTTCTGTCAAACTTTGTGTCAGAGTCTCATATAATTGCTGACTGATGAAAGAATATCTGAAAACACTGAAGAAAGTAATATTATGGTGGCTGACAATAATCTCCACTACAAGCATAGGCAATTAAAAAACACAGGCAAATCATATAAATTCACTTTTTTTTTTCTCAAAATTACTACCGATCATCAAGCTCTGTATCACAGGCCTAAGAGACACTGTGAATTAAAAAAATCAAAAACTCTTGGTAAGCAGGTTTGTAGGTCTACATGTGATGCTACATTTTACTGACTTTTACCCGAAGTTATGAGCAACATCATACTAGAGCTCTCCCTCTTCTTGGTGTACAGGTTTGAATGGAAATAAGAAAGGGAATTAAAAACACACACACACACACACACACACACACACACACACACATATATACACGCACACACACAAACACACACACACACACATATTAACCCCCAGCGTCGTGCACACAGCAAAGCCTGCATATGTAGAATGGGCTTACCCATGGATGTAAAAGAGACAGTACAGAGATCGTGGGTCATGTACACAACACAGCGGGCATGTATAGTGTAGAGTGGGCTCACTCATGGATGTAGAAGAGACAGTATAGAGATCATGGGTCATGTACACAACACAGTGGGCATGTGTAAAGAGGCTACCCATGGATGTAGAAGAGACAGTACAGAGATCATGGGTCGTATACACAACACAGCGGGCATGTGTAGAGTGGGGGTTACCCATGGACGTAGAACAGACAGTACAGAGATCATGGGTCGTATACACAACACAGCGGGCATGTGTAGAGTGGGCTACCCATGGATGTAGAAGAGACAGTACAGAGATCATGGGTCATGTACACAACACAGCGGGCATGTGTAGACTGGGTACCCATGGATGTAGATGAGACAGTACAGAGATCGTGGGTCATGTACACAACACAGCGGGCATGTGTAGTGTAGAGTGGCCTTACCCATGGATGTAGAAGAGACAGTACAGAAATCGTGGGTCATGTAAACAACACAGCGGGCATGTGTAGAGTGGGCTTACCCATGGATGTAGAAGAGACAGTACAGAGATCGTGGGTCGCGCACATCGGCGCAGATGGACAGTTCTGAATGCTGCGTCACCACCAGAGGCTCCAACGTGGGATGATGCCCACTCCGCTCCAAGCTCAGGAACAAGTTCTCCACACTGGGGGAAAAAAAACACGGTCCTTGAGTGCCATCATACATCCATTTTTAGAAGAAAATAGTCAGTGATGCTGAGTGCTGCCACTTACAGTCAACCTGAAGAAAACAGGTGGTGACACTGATTGCTACTACTGTACTAGTCACTGTCATACCTGAACAGCACAGTCTGTGACATTGAATGGAGTGCTGACAGTGAAAGTCAACCTGAACAGCACAGTCTGTGACATTGAATGGAGTGCTGACAATGAAAGTCAACCTGAACAACACAGTCTGTGATACTGAATGGAGTGCTGACAATGAAAGTCAACCTGAACAGCACAGTCTGTGACACTGAATGGAGTGCGGACACTGAAAGTCAACCTAAACTAGTAAACTGTACCAAGTTTTATCAGGCATACCAACTTACCACAATCTGTGATACCACTACTATCAGACACATCAATTTAAACAACACAATCTGTGATACTACTATCAGACACATCAATTCAAACAACACAATCTGTGATACCACTATCAGACACATCAGTTTATACACAATCTGTGATATTACTATCAGACACATCAATTTAAACAACACAACCTGCAACACAAATACTACCAGAACATCAACTTAACGCAATCTGTGACACAAGTGCTATCAGACACAGACAATTTAAACAACACAGTCTGTGATACAAGTGCTATCAGACACAGACAAACAACACAGTCTGTGATACAAGAGCTATCAGACACAGACAACCTGAACAACACAGTCTGTAACGCAAGTGCTATAAGACAACTTGAACACCACAGTCTGTGACACAAGCACTATCAGACAACTTGAACAACACAGTCTGTGATACAAGTGTTATCAGACACAGACAACCTGAACAACACAGTCTGTGATACAAGTGCTATCAGACACAGACAACTTGAACAACACAGTCTGTGATACAAGAGCTATCAGACACAGACAACCTGAACACCACAGTTTCACAGTGAGGTAACTATAGGGGAAACTGAAACAAACTTGGAAAAAAAGAAATGACTATTCCGCTGAATGAAGGAGACAAACAAATGACAGGACAAAGCCTGACATGTTTCGACCTCTTTAGTCTTCTTTCTAGGCAAGACAAACAACATCCATTTTGAGCCCGATCTGAGGAGACAGGTGACTGTTCCTTCTCTGTTGTCAGTGTCTTGAATGTTGTTTGTGCTGCCTTAAGATCAAAGAGGTTGAAATGCACATCATTTTGTACTTTGTCTCTTTCGATTGGCGGAACAGAAAATTTTCTTTGCAGTCTGTGATACAAGTAATACAGTCTACCTGAACTGTCCAGTCCAAATTAAGCCTGCATGGCGCTTTGTGCAGTCCAAAACAGAAGGAACTGTTAAAGGATGACCATGAACAGAGAAAACTGACTTTTGAGTACAAATGTTCTGACTACATTCTCCTGATGCCAGCATTCTGGAGAATAGGGTTTTGGTCATTTGCTAATTGTCAGATCTGTTATTGACAATGTCTGAAGAAGGCCTCTGACCAACAACTTCACTTTTCTGTTTCGTATTGTACAGTCAATCAGCATTACTCTGCTCCCTCTATTGTGTGTTTCTTTGGTTTGGGTTTGATTTCAGTGATGCCACAGTTGGTTTCAGTCTTCTCTCACAGAAATGCCAGTTTAGCATTACATGCTGTTGAGTGGCATCAGTAGGTCATCATTTAGCTATAATCCGTCAAACTGCTGAGTGGCATCAGTAGGTCATCATTTAGCTATATAATCCGTCAAACTGTTGAGTGGCATCAGTAGGTCATCATTTAGCTATATAATCCGTCAAACTGTTGAGTGGCATCAGTAGGTCATCATTTAGCTATATAATCCGTCAAACTGTATCATTTGATTCTCAGGAACCATGAATTCCACATTTTCATAACAAGACTTTAACTCACAAATTCAAGAAATGTCAGAATGATTTTTCCAAAAAATTATCAGGAAGTTCTTAGAACACTGGAGACAACCAGCTGCAATAAAATATTCATTATGTAAAACTACAGTACTTTGGATTTTTGACAGTACCATGGATACAACAATTTTCAAAACAACTGGTATGATACCACTTACATAATTCATTACATTACAAATGAAACAATAATGTATTCTAAGGAAACTTCACAAAAAAACAAAACAAAACAAAAAAGAGCAATTTCACTGCACATGTATGCAATCCTCGTAATACATGTAATAGCAGTAACATTTTTTTTGCTTTCACTAGTATTGGCAAACCATGATTCATTTACAAATGTGGGCCCCATAAAAAGAAGAGAGAGAGAGAGAGAGAGAGAGAGAGAGAGAGAGAGAGAGAGAGAGAGAGAGACACACACACACACACACACACACACACACAAACACACACACAGAGATAGACAGACAGACAGAGAGAAAGAGAGAATGAGATACACACATACACAGATGGAAAGAGAGAGAGAGAGAGAGAGAGAGAGAGAGAGAGAGAGAGAGAGAACTGCAAATGCGAAACCTAAAGGAGAAAAGAACTGACTGAAAACACTGGAAGACACTTTAGACAGACAGGACTGACTAGGATGGCCATGTCAGACTATCCACTGCCATCATACAGTGGCACAGTTGACAAAGCTTCACCAACAAAACAGCAGAAGACAGTTTCCCTGACACAACAGGAGAAGCGACAGCTATGGACACTGTCTTCATTTGCACTGGCTTCTGCTGCTTCTTCTGCATACGCAGGCTGATACTCCTGCGGACACTCCCTGTATGAACAGGCAAGGATTAATTCCATCTACCCAACAAAGGGAGTGGAGTTTTGTGTGCATGACCGTTTTTTATCCTGCCATTAAGGCAGCCATACTCCAACATCGGGGAAGGTGCATGCTATGTGTAATGTGTCATCCATACCAAAGGCCAAACTGGCCTTTTCTTCCGAAAGTTGGTGATGGGATTTACGTGTGTGGAAGATGTTATGCCTATGTTCACACATGGAACCCTTGGTTTATAATTATAGTCTCATTCGAAGACTGTATGGAAAACAGAGTCAGAACTAATCTTAACTCCAAAGGAAAAATCCCCCTGTACCGAAATGGCCCCACAGAGATTCGAACACGCAACCCTTGGATTACGAGTCCGGTGCTCTAGCAACTGAGCTATTCCAGCCAGTGTAGGGAATCAACCACCACTTAGACCCTACAGAGAAGGTAAGGTATGGTATGGTAAGGTAAGGTAAGGTAGGGTAAGATAAGGTAATGTTTCTCATAGCCCAGCCGACTGCAAAGGGCCACATCAGAATTCTTTAAAATACACCTAAAAACACAATGGAACCTTTGCCAAAAATCTTTCGTCGTCCGTAAAATCTTAGATCAGCTGAAAAATGTTCATCTCTTTCAGATATGTAAAGGTCACATCAGGTGGGAGAGCACTGGAAGAGAATGGGAGAGATGGAGAAACAAGAAGCACCTAACAGACCAGCCACAATGAGGAAACTCACCTGCGCCGACAACCCACACAGGGGAGGGACTGGGCGAAGTGGTTGAACAGTTCTTTCTTGGTGACCATGAGGGACACGACCAGGTCGTCCTTGTCCAGCACCTGGGACTTGCTGAAGAACTTGTCCAGCTCCTTCTGCTTCACGTGGCCCTCACACTCCCCGCAGTTACTGAACTGCACCACCATCTGCCCACAGAGTGTGTACAGGTCTTTAGTTGGTTATGCCCACCATCTATTCTGCACCACCATTTGCCCACAGTGTGTGTACAGGTCTTTAGTTGGTTATGCCCACCATCTATTCTGCACCAACATCTGCCTACTGAGTGTGTACAGGTCTTTTCTGCTCACAATGTGTACACAGGTCTTCATCTGGCTTTCTGTTCACATATATCATTTATATGTATGTCTTCAGTTGGTTTCTGTTCACATGTGCAAAATCTTCAGTTAATTTCTGTTCCCACGTGTACGTCTTCAGTTGGTTTCCGTTCACATGTGTACGTCTTTAGTTGGTTCCTGTTCACATGTGTATGTCTGTAGTTGGTGTGTGTTCACATGTGTACATCTGCAGTTGGTTTCTGTTCACATGTGTACAGGTCTTTAGCGGGTTTTCTGTTCACATGTGTACAGGTCTTCAGCTGCTTTCTGTTCAATGTGTAGGTCTTCAGTTGGTTTCTGTTCACATGTGTTGGTTTCTGCTCACATGTGTGTATCTGTAGTTGGTTTCTGCTCACATGTGTATATCTGTAGTTGGTTTCTGTTCACATGTGTACGCCTTCAGTTGGTTTCTGTGTCATATGTGTTGGTTTCTGTTCACATGTGAATGTCTGTAGTTGGTTTTCTGTTCACATGTGAATGTCTGTAGTTGGTGTCTGTTCACATGTATATTTCTGTAAAAAAATCACCTACCAAAGAGGTATGGACCCTACACACACCTTTCCCACAACCCCCAAAATAAAAATCACCTACCAAATATGTATGGACTACACACACCTTTTTCCCCTACCCCCAAAGTAAAAATCACCTCCCAAATATGTATCCATGGACTAAACACACCTTTTTCCCCCCCAACCCCCAAAGTAAAAATCACCTATCAAATATGTATCCATGGATTAAACACACCTTTTTCCCCCAACCCCCAAAGTAAAAATCACGTACCAAACAGGTATGGACCTACACACACACCTTCCCCCAACCCCCGAAGTAAAAGTCACTACCCAATTGGTATGGACCTACACACACCTTTCCCCCAACCCCAAAGTGTGAACATGTACAGCTTTTAGATGTAGGTGGTATACAAACAAAAGTTTTCTTTGCCAACCAATTGTTGAGCCTCTCCACAATCATACTCATCATTAAAGGGTCACGAAGCACATGCGCGTTTTAAAAAATCTGCTTGTAGCTTCACCAGACAAGCTATACTTTGTATACATGGAGTGGGTTTTCTTTTTGCTCTTTTCCTGCCAGCAAGATTTCACAAGTTACAGACAAGGTTTTATCCCCTTGGTCCCCTCCCATGAGTTTCAAATGCATTACATATGAGGACTGTGATACCTCCACACATTTTAAATTTCAAGGTTGTGGAAAACTAGGTGTATGTGTGTGTGTGTGTGTATGCATGCATGCATGCATACGTGTGTGTGTGTGTGTGTGTGTGTGCGTGTGTGTGCATGCACGTGTGTGCGCATGCATCTTTGTGTGTCTGCGAGACACAGCAAGACTGAGAGAGTGAGAGAGCGAGAGAGAGAAAGAGACACAGAGAGAGAGAAAGAAACAGAGAGACTGAGACAGAGAGATGGACAGACAGACAGAGACAGTATGTGCATGTGAAAATGCATGTGGGTGAAAAGAATGCAGTCAGAGTTGGTAAATCAGAAACTATGAGCTCATGGCAAGAGACACGGCAGAGAGAACAAAAGGAGGGGAAACGCATGGAGAAAACCCCCACTACTTTCACAGCGCTCCATGGGAGACGCCACCCAGGGGGAAATCCAGGACTCCCTTCGCACTCAACAATCAGCAGCAGAAGCCTGCTGCCAGACATCCAGGAACAAGGATCTGGAGGAGCTTTCTATCAGCTCTTGTCTGAAGGATTCCAGATCAGGAACTTCCAACACAGCAGCTGGGAGGCAAATGTCCATGTGGTTCGTGGTAGTCAACATGAATGAAGTGAACCAATACTTGACATAGTACAGGACCTTTGGGGGAGGGAGGCTGGATTATAACAACTTAACTGTATCTATGTCTATGTCACATATGTGGTTTAGGGGCAGTCAGCAGGAATGAAACGAACTGATACTTGACGTAACACAAGGCACACGGCAGAGGAAAGTGTGAAGACAATACCTGGACCTAATGTATGTCCATGTGGTTAGTGGTAGTCAACATGAACAAAGTGAACTGATACTTGACATGATAGGACATATGCCGGAGGCAGACTAGAGTGCAGACAATACCTGGACCTAATGTATGTCCATGTGGTTAGTGGTAGTCAACATGAACAAAGTGAACTGATACTTGACATGATAGGACATATGCCGGA
>JADBJO010006602.1:25000-42500 GCA_016801955.1 Conus betulinus
TGAATGATCTGCGTGTGCCAAAACCAAATCAATGCCATTGTCAAATTTACCATCACTGCCGATGATGTACGGTCTGTTTTCCATACTGCAGGCTATCATCATTGACATCCTGGTTCATTAGGGGGAAAAAAAAAAGATGTATGCTGACAACACACACACGCACACACAAACTATCAAACGAAATCTCATTGATGAAAGTCATTTCTTAAATAAGATAAGGCATTTAAAACCTTGGATCAGCTGTGAAAAGCCCCAGAATTTTTTTCTTGGGAGATATGAAAACCTTTAAAATTTATCATGTTGGTATGTAAATCCCTACATTTTACATGTTATGAAACTCGTAGTCTGTTATGTTCACATGCAGTACTTAATATTATTTTCCAAACATTGAAAATAAGCTGTGAAACAGTAAAGTTATTCTTGTCCCTTCGCTTAGTTATAACGAAGCAATCTTTATGAAAAATACTGAATTTAGAGTTTCATTATGTTTCTGAATGTCACATATTATTATATCATTCATTACTGACTTTTGACAAAAAACACTGAACACAATATTTTTTCTTTTAAAAACCAAGTTCATAATTTCACAGTGCACAGAGTGTCTTTTTTTTTTCCATATGAGTCACATCTAACTGAAACAGTTGTACTCTGATCTGCAAAACAGCAAAGCCTGCAAATTTGCACTGAACAGCATCAAGAGCTAGACTGAGATACGGCCCTGCATTATCGCTTCAGGAAGTTGCATTGCAATAGAGAGGAAAACGCCCACACTCTCTCAAATGGTCTACTACTGGACTACAATGATGTCAAATCCAAATTTTTGAACAGAGAGAGAATTGAATTCTTGATTTAAAAAAAAAATCATTATACTGTTGCAGAGTTATGAGGCCATTAGTTTGTAACTCAGGCCAGAAGTCATTTTTCAAATCTTGTACATAGTATGCAAGCTGTGTCCATGAAAAGGACAACTGTTCAAAAAGCCTTTGAAGCCAGATTTGAGTGGCAAACTGGCCATGGGTCATGCCCATGCACACAAGTGCCTATGCAATCAGTATACATGAACCTACACTAGTAAATGGTAGTTCTGAAATTGTAATCAAGAAAAGAAGTGAATAGTGAAAAAAAAACAAAAACACACACACACACGAAAAAACTTGCATCCAGATTCCAATGGCGCTTACATCCATCTGATTAAGATCCTTCAAGACCATGTATACACTGGTGCATGTCATGGGGTAACCTAAACTGCCACTCCCCTGTGTGTCCTTACAATCCCCGTGCACACTCTGTCATGGAAACACAAGGTAAGAATACAAGTTAACAAACACAATTTGAACCTTGTTCTTCTATGGATCTAATTAAGCTAACGTGTCTGCTATGGCGCACTTCCAAAAGAACTTCCATGAGGAAAACAATGACATCAAACATGAACACACTCAGGATGAACTAAGACAAATGAACTCACAAGCCAACTCCCACTTTCTGGTTTCCCTCTCCCACTCTTCCACATAATCCCACCAACACACACACACACACACACACACACTACTACTACTACTACTACTACTACTACTAGAACAGGTCTGTAAAGTATGCATGGTAACCAAACATGTGTCGTTTGCAGTGTGTAAAATCTGTAATTTTTGTGTTTCATAATTTGTAATGTCAGCAACACTTTTTACTACATCAGATTTTGTGCAAGTCGCAACATTTCTTGACAAGAATTGGCATGGGTGTATTCTTAATTGAACTGTTGAACATTCATCATAACTGTTTAAATAAGACAAGAAACTGTTTTAATCATCGTAAATCATAACAAATATTCTTTACCTTGATATCACTTTCCTCTAGTGGCATTTGACGTCTCGAGAAAGTAGTTTCTCTTTTGCAAAGACTTATTAATCGCGCCATAACAGCAAATCACCGACTGCTTTCACACTCATAAAGTTTAAAATAATTTTTAAAAAGCAAGTACACGGTCAATGTTTCCAAGAATAACACAAGATAACTTCAATCTGACATTGGGACACTTTCACAGCCAGTTGATGTAGTCAACCATATTGGCCTTGCCACATCGCCACAAGGAATTTGCTGCCCCGCTTACAAAATATAGTCCCATCGACATTTGCAGCTTATTTGGTAACAAGATTTATTAGATGTAAATGTATATGGATTTAGTCATATAGACTAACTTTTTGTTTGTATTTATCTAATTTGATTGCTGTTCATAAAACATTTTTGTTGATGAAAATGTGTGCATTATTTTTGAGCCTATTTTATCGTTGACTAAAATAGCATAGCGTTGCAGAATGAAAATACAGATACTGTTTTGAATACAAATTATTTCAACATGGATTTAAGGAAAGAGACGTCTGTTTGCTTTTCGTGCGTGATTTCGCACACACACCAAGTAACGCGAAAGAATATTGAGTTACTGTACGTGCGCATTTCCGGTCTTGTCCAATTTGACCTAGGGCTGTTGCGGTTGTTTACTTCCGGACAAGAAAATCCACGTGAAAAGCTGAAGAGAAAGCCACTGATAAAAAGTCGCCATCGAAGCATATTGGTAATCACTTTACCCACTTTCTGATCGCTTGTTTGTTTTGTGTTATATTGTAGAATCAGCTTACGTTTTAAACTGTTGGATAATTTATCATTTTTACCAGATTGGAAGGAAAGGAGATGAATTATGATGATTCTTACACTTAGCCAGTCTTGTGCAGGAATTGAACTGGCATTGAGTACAACATCCAAATTATTCAGCGATAATGAATTAAATCGTTACCATTGATTTTTATTGGACAGTCTGATTCAGATTTGAGTTGATTATCAATCATTTAAGCTATCAATCTCAAATCTATCAACCAACCTACCTGCCTGTCATCCATGTATCCATCCATCCATCCATCACAGTATCCATTAAGCTATCAATCTATCAGTCTGTCAGTCTATCTATCCATCTATCACAGTATCCATTAAGCTATCAATCTATCAGTCTGTCAGTCTATCTATCCATCTATCACAGTATCCATTAAGCTATCAATCTATCAGGCTGTCAGTCTCTCTATCCATCTATCACAGTATCCATTAAACTATCAATCTATCAGTCTGTCAGTCTATCTATCCATCTATTCAGTCTCTCTATCCATCTATCACAGTATCCATTAAACTATCAATCTATCAGTCTGTCAGTCTATCTATCCATCTATCACAGTATCCATTAAGCTATCAATCTCTCAGTCTGTCAGTCTATCTATCCGTCTATCACAGTATCCATTAAGCTATCAATCTATCAGTCTGTCAGTCTATCTATCCATCTACTTAATTCTAATCAGTGGGTTCCTGAAAGCAACTCCACCAAATCCAGCCTCTGGGTAAACAACTAACAAGATGGATGGGGCTTGTTGTCTAGCATGGGGTGGGGGCTTGTTGTCTATCATGGGGTGGGGCTTGTTGACTATCATGGGGTAGGGCTTATTGTCTACCTTGGGGTGGGGCTTGTTGTTTATCCTGGGGTGTGGCTTGTCTATCATGAGGTGGCGCTTGTTGATTATTCTGGGGTGGGGCCTTTTGTCTATCAAGGGGTTGGCTTGTTGCCTATCATGGGGTGGGGCTTGTTGACTATCCTGGGGTGAAGCTTGTCTATCATGGGGTGGAGTTTGTTATCTATCATAGGGATGGGACGTGTTGTCTCTAATGGGGTGGGGCTTGTTGTCCATCATGGGATGGGCTTGTTGTCTATCATGGGGTGGGGCTTGTTGTCTATCGTGGATGGGGCTTGTTGTCTATCATGGGTGGGGCTTGTTGACTATCATGGGGTGAGACTTGTCTATCATGGGGTGGGGTTTGTTATCTATCATAGGATGGAGTGGGGCTTGTTGTCTATCATATGATGAGGCTTGTTGTCTATCATGGGCTGGGGCTTGTTGTCTGTCATGGGGTGAGGCTTGCCTATCATGAGGTGGGGCTTGTTGTCTCTCATGGGGTGAGGCTTGTTGTCTATCATGGGGCGGGACTTGTTGTTTATCATGGGGTGAGGTTTGTCTATCATGGGGTGGGGCATGTTGTCTCTCATGGGGTGAGGCTTGTTGTCTATCATGGGGTGGGGCTTGTTGTCTATCATGGGGTGGGACTTGTTGTCTATCATGGGGTGGGGCTTGTTGTCTCTCATGGGGTGGGGCTTGTTGTCTATCATGGGGTGGGGCTTGTTGTCTATCATGGGGTGGGACATGTTGACTATCCTGGGGTGGTGCTTGTTGTCTATCATGGGGTGGGGCTTGTTGACTATCCTGGGGTGGGGTTTGTTGTTCTATCATGGGGTAGGGCTTGTTGACTCTCCTGGGGTGGGGCTTGTTGTCTATCATGGGACGGGGCTTGTCTATCATGGGGTGGGGCTTGTTGACTCTCCTGGGATGGGGCTTGTTGTCTATCATGGGGTGGAGCATGTTGTCTATCATGGGATGGGGCTTGTTGTCTATCATAGGGTGGGCTTGTTGTCTATCATGGGGTGGGGCTTGTTGACTCTCCTGGGGTGGGGCTTGTTGTCTATCATGGGGTGGGGCTTGTTGTCTATCATGGGGTGGGGCTTGTTGTCTATCATGGGGGTGGGGCTTGTTGTCTGCCATGGGGTGGGGCTTGTATATCAGTCAAAAACGAGTTCACGTTATGTGCACACGAAAACAAAACAGTGATCAGCAGTCTAGACCACAGACAGTCACAAACATTGTAACATATACACCGCGATACATACAGTTTTGCCCCCTAAACTTGTAGCCCAGTTGTTGGTCATTATTGCTGATGATCAGTGTCACAAACATTATAACATGTACACCGCGATACATACAGTTTGCCCCCTAAACGTGTAGCCCAGTTGTTGGTCATTATTGCTGATGATCAGTGTCACAAACATTGTAACATGTACACCGCGATACATACAGTTTGCCCCCTAAACGTGTAGCCCAGTTGTTGGTCATTATTGCTGATGATCAGTGTCACAAACATTGTAACATGTACACCGCGATACATACAGTTTGCCCCCTAAACATGTAGCCCAGTTGTTGGTCATTATTGCTGATGATCAGTGTCACAAACATTGTAACATGTACACGGCGATACATACAGTTTGCCCCCTAAACTTGTAGCCCAGTTGTTGGTCATTATTGCTGATGATCAGTGTCACAAACATTGTAACATGTACACCGCGATACATACAGTTTGCCCCCCTAAACTTGTAGCCCAGTTGTTGGTCATTATTGCTGATGATCAGTGTCACAAACATTGTAACATGTACACCGCGATACATACAGTTTGCCCCCTAAACTTGTAGCCCAGTTTGTTGGTCATTATTGCTGATGATCAGTGTCACAAACATTGTAACATGTACCTGGGTACTTACAGTTTGCCCCCTAAACTTGTAGCTCTGTTGTTGGTCATTATTGCTCATAATCAGTGTCATGTCACAGAGCAGAACATATCTTCAAGGTGTTCTTCAGAAATAAATCTTTTATGTCAATTTCTTTTTTTTTTTTTTTTTTTTTTGAATACCACCACCAACATGAACATCAAATAGTCTTGACAAACTATCTATTCCTTACTTTATTTGGATTATTTCACAAACAGTAGAAATGTGTTCATATCTCTTGAACATGTGCATATTATTTTGTCTCTGTTTCCTCAACACTGATTTTTATAATGCATCAAATTCTGTATTTTTGTGCTGCATTTGATTTGTGTACAGCATGTACTGAATCCTTTGCTTACTTTTGTGCACAAGGTGCATTTGTTTCTCTCTCCTTTTCTTTAATAGACAGTACCATATTGGTCTACTGACACAAGAAGCAAATGAAAACTATGGCCTGTTTTTCTTTCTTTTTTCTGTCTTTCTGGCTGATACTCCTGCGGACACTGCCTGTACAGACAGGCAGTGGAGTTTTGTGTGTATGACCGTTTCTCCATATACTGCCATTAAGGCGGCCATACTCCAACTTTGGGGAAGGTGCATGCTATGTGTAACGTGTCATCCATACCAACGTCCCAAACTGGCCCTCTCTTCCGAAAGTTGGTGACGGGATTTTACGTGTGTGCAAGAGGTTGTGCGGAACCTCGGTTTATAGTCTCATTCGAAGGACTGTGTATGGGGAATGGAGTCAGAACCATTGTCAACTCCGAGGGAAAAATCCCCCTGTACTGAAATTCGAACCCGCAGCCCCAGGATCACGAGTCCGGCGCTCTTTCAACCGAGCTATTCCAGCCCCCTATGGCCTGTTTTTCTTGCACATGACTACAAAGCAAAATAATGATGAGGACTGTGCACCCAATACATGAAACAACCTGTACCACACACCACAGCTTCCTGGGTGCAAGTTCAGTCAAAGATGCGGAGCAGGTTTGTCAATGGTCATTTCTTCCATGAGGGGTATCAGTAAATGAGTGTAAATAAATCAATTGCCACTTTTGGTCTTACTCTCCAGGAAAAAGAATAGAATACAGTCATAAAAATCCACATTCCAGCACACAGTGGCATCATGGTTGGTTTGTCATTAGTTACTCTCTGTATTTTGGAGTCAGCCACTTTAAAATCAAAATGAAGGTCATTTGCATAGAAGTAGAGCAACTCATTTTTATGTTGCTGGGGGTTATGTGCCTTGGTTTGGCCATTTCATGAACGGAACCTGTCTAACTCAGAGTGAACAGTGCTGAGAAATTCATCCTGCTCCTGTTCCCGTTATGCTTTATAATACTCCAATTCCATGAGAACCCTTCCTTTGGTGATAAAGCTCAGTAGTAAACTGGTGACTTTTTCTTTTAACCTGGTGATAATGCCACAGTACTATGCAGTCTCCTTTTTCTGCTCAGCCTGGCGAAAAAATTACATGTCGTATCGTATAACATGTCATGTGCTTTGCTATTTTTGCCCACAACTCCAAGACAGAGCGCTGATGTCATGATGCTCTGCTTATTGCGTTCATTATATATTCTGATTCAAAATGTTTTGATTCCGGTTATTATATTATTCTGTAGACAGGACTAAGCTGTAGGGGACTCGATGATAATACTGGCAGAGATGGAAAGAGGACAGAAAGGAGAGGAGACGTGTGTAGTTTTGCCTGTTTCAGCCAGCTGTGCTAAAACTGTTGTCAGGGCTCTGTGCAAGATGTCTGCACCGTCAGCGGTGTCATTCTGTCACTTACAATGTCTGACAGTGTCATTCTGTCACTAACAATGTCTGACAGTGTCATTCTGTCACTAACAATGTCTGACAGTGTCATTCTGTCACTAACAATGTCTGACAGTGTCATTCTGTCACTAACAATGTCTGACAGTGTCATTCTGTCACTAACAATGTCTGACAGTGTCATTCTGTCACTAACAATGTCTGACAGTGTCATTCTGTCACTAACAATGTCTGATAGTGTCATTTCTGCCACTAAACAATGTCTGACAGTGTCATTCTGTCACTAACAATGTCTGACAGTGTCATTCTGTCACTAAACAATGTCTGACAGTGTCATTCTGTCACTAACAATGTCTGACAGACTCATTCTATCACTAACAATGTCTGACAGTGTCATTCTGCCACTAAACAATGTCTGACAGTGTCATTCTGTCACTAACAATGTCTGACAGTGTCATTCTGTCACTAACAATGTCTGACAGTGTCATTCTGTCACTAACAATGTCTGACAGTGTCATTCTGTCACTAACAATGTCTGACAGTGTCATTCTGTCACTAACAATGTCTGACAGTGTCATTCTTTCACCAAGAGGCCGGAGGATGTCATTCTGTCACATACAGGTTGGAGGGTGTCATTGTCACTAACAGGTCAGAGGATGTCATTCTGTCACATACAGGTCAGAGGGTGTCATTGTCACTAACAGGTCGGAGGGTGTCATTGTCACTAACAGGTCGGAGGGTGTCATTGTCACTAACAGGTCGGAGGGTGTCATTGTCACCAACAGGTCGGAGGGTGTCATTGTCACCAACAGGTCGGAGGGTGTCATTGTCACTAACAGGTCGGAGGGTGTCATTGTCACTAACAGGTCGGAGGGTGTCATTGTCACTAACAGGTCGGAGGGTGTCATTGTCACTAACAGGTCGGAGGGTGTCATTGTCACTAACAGGTCGGAGGGTGTCATTGTCACTAACAGGTCAGAGGGTGTCATTGTCACTAACAGGTCGGAGGGTGTCATTGTCACTAACAGGTCGGAGGGTGTCATTGTCACTAACAGGTCGGAGGGTGTCATTGTCACTAACAGGTCGGAGGGTGTCATTGTCACTAACAGGTCGGAGGGTGTCATTGTCACTAACAGGTCGGAGGGTGTCATTGTCACTAACAGGTCGGAGGGTGTCATTGTCACTAACAGGTCGGAGGGGTGTCATTGTCACTAACAGGTTGGAGGGGTGTCATTGTCACATACAGGTTGGAGGATGTCATTCTGTCACTAACAGGTTGGAGGATGTCATTGTCACTAACAGGTCGGAGGGTGTCATTGTCACTAACAGGTCAGAGGGTGTCATTGTCACTAACAGGTCGGAGGGTGTCATTGTCACCAACAGGTTGGAGGGCGTCATTCTGTCACCAACAGGTCGGAGGGTGTCACAGACCATGGATCAGAGCTGGCAGTCGCTGGCCTCCATGCTGAGCCCAGCCACACTGGAATCCATCGCTGACCTCCGCTTCACTGCCATGACCCCAGTGCAGGTACGTGGAACCATTCCATCAGAACTTGACTTGTGTGGCTGTGCTTCAGGCCCTGATTGCTTCATTTTGATTTATGATTTGATTTTTGTCAGTCGGTTTTAGATGGCCCCTGTGAAGGTGAACTGAGGTCTTGAGAGAAGGAACCAATCCGTGGGCAATGAGGAGTTATAGAAAGATGCTAGACGTCAGATTGATTGTGTAACCAATGAGAAAGTGTGTGGAACCATCAAGCAGTGTTTTGAATCATTAAAGAGAGATCTGCTGATGTCAGAAAGGAAACTGTGGTGTTTACGACCATGTAGGTTGTAGCAAGCTCCAGTAGCCGTGATGAAACAGTTCCCCAGAGAAACAGCTGAGAGAGGGATACAGTGTGGACTCCAGATCTGAAAAAAAAAAAAAAAAAGAAGAAGAAAAGAAAAGAAAGAAATAAAAAGAAAACCTCGATGGGCTTACAGCATCGCAGAAACAAAGACAGAACTCATTTGGGGAGACTCAGACTTTGGCACGCAACAGACAGAACCGTAGGAGCATGGTGAACTGTTCTTCAGTGGGGTACCACAATGACACTCTACTGAGTGAACTCATGTGGGAAGAAAAAATGAAGTTTCAGTGAGAGAGAGAGAAAGAGTGAGTGAGAGAGAGAGAATGTTACTCATAGCCCGGCCGAGTGCCAAAGCCATATCAGGGCTGTCATCTCACTGAAGTGGACTCTCAAAGGAAGTTTTTCTGGAGTTTCACTGTACACTGACTGAAGACGGAAGTTGAGACATGCTAATGTTGTAGCAAGTGTTGAGACACTGAGGCACCAAATGAATGGCACCAACATGAACGTAGCGAGCCTTTACCTGCTGAGACTCACCAGCAAGACAGAAAACAAAGGGTGAGTCAAGATCAGTGACAAAAGGGGAGAAGAACAACTGCCATATAAACATATCATCAGTCACCATAGAAATGACTGAACAAGAATTTCACGAAGTTGAGGATTAGGGGAAAGGTAAGGTAAGGTAAGGTAATGTTGCTTATAGCCCAGCCGACCACCAAGGGCCAGGTAAGGGGTAATGTAAGGTAAGGTAAGGTAATGTTGCTTACAGCCCAGCCGACCACCAAGGGCCAGGTAAGAGGGGAGAAATGGGATCCAAAAGGGGTAATGTGGTGTAATTATGAAATCCTTCACGGACAGCATGAGGGTTATCTGTCCTGTTCAATTCTGTGACCAGAACCATGTGTTTCTGCCTGACGACAGTTTTGGCTTTTATCCCAAGGATGAGCCCGCTCAGCAGTTCATGCCTGGTGTGTGGTTGTGGCAGTCGGCCACGTTAAAATCAACTCACAGTCATTCATTCATTCACACATTCTTTAAAATACATCGTCTAAAAACTCAACCAAAAGTTGTTAAAAATCTTTCCACTGTAAAATCTCAGATCCGATGAAAAATGTTAACCTCTTTCAAGAACTCAAAGATCGCGTCAGGCGAACATCTCTGAACAAGATTTTCATGGAATCTGCTGTAAAATGTTTGTGTGTCTCACATCATGCAAGTCCCAACACTCTAAGAGAATATGTTTCACTGTGGGTGGCACATGACATGGAATGCACCACGGAGCTTCTTCACTCTTTAAAAGGTAGGAATGGGTAAAATATGAATGGCCGGTGTGCAGCCAGCACAGAACTGTTTTTCTTCTTTATGACCACCAGACGAAGATGAGAGGAACTCCTTAAGGTTTGGACGGATCTGAAAGAGTTTTGTTATCCGTCTGTGTATTCCAATCCTCCTGCCAGAGGTCTCTGACATAATCGTTAATTTGGGTTTCAGATCTGAGCAGGGATATATATATGTTGGACAATTTCTCTCTTGTGGCATTCTTTGGCAAACGATCAACCATTTCGTTCCCTCCGATGCCAACATGACCGGGAACCCAAGCCAGAATAATGTTGTAACCCTCCACTTTCAACTTGGTAAAAAGTTCAAAAGAGTGTAAAGTTCTGGGATGCTGAAGGTTGCGGCCAGCTATGGCCTCCAAAGCTGACAGTGAATCTGACAGAACCAGAAAGTCCCTCTTCTTAGATTGTGAGATTATCCTCAGTGCCATGGAACTGTCAGTGAAAATTTTTCTGACTGGATGGGAATTTTGAACAGAGATCAGCATACAACGCCTTGTATGCCAGAGAGCTGGTAGTCTCTTTGCAAAAGCTGCAAGATCAAAATGAAACTCTGGTGTGAAAAAGGTCCATGGAGGCTGATCTGGAAACTTGGAAAAATCAGACACAACTCCTAGGTCTAGACCTGCATTCCGTGCATGAGGCTGCATACGAAGACCAAACGGCGGAATACAGTTAGGGTTGTTTTCAAATTTGCTTTGGAAACTGAGGGTCAAAGACACAGTCATAGGCAGGGTTTCTCGGTTCCGAGAACATTCTGATACAGTAATTCAAAGACAGTTTCAGCCTGCGGTTGGACAGTCAGGGTTCACCTGCCTCTGCGCACAGGCTATACACAGGGGTGGTGCGGAATGCTCCAAGACAGAGATGAAGCCCTTGATGGTGGGTAGGGTCCAAGAGTTTTAGATAAGACGGTCTTGCAGAGCCATACACAGCACAACCGTAGTTTGGAACAAACCAAGGCTTTGTAGAGGTGCAGCAAAGTTTTCTTATCAGTCGTCCCAGTCATTGTGTGCTAGACCCTGGTTTGTGGTTGTGGCAGTCGGTCCATGGTCTATTTCATCAAACGCCGTAATCAGGGAGAGAAAAAGCTCTGCAGTGTTTATTGATCTTGGGGCTTTGTTTTTTTTCTCCTGCCTGAAAAAAAGCCCAGCCGGTAGGGTGTCCTTGATGTTTTTGTTGCAGGTCAGGTCTGCTCACCAGTGTCTCACCATCATGATCATTCATGTTCAGTGTTTACCAATGCCTTCAGAGAATGATGACATAATAAGCCCACCACTGACAAAGCCGACGTAAGATCGCAAGGCTCACCATGATATACAAAATCATTAACAACATGGTCCAGGTGGATTTTGGCATACTTCGTAAATCCCAGAAGCCAAAGTTGAGAGCACCTAAGGAGAGGGACAGAAGAGCACACTCAGGGCGGCTTGCTAGACTTCAGTGTCAACGGGACTACCTGGAGTTATTTGTTCCTCCCGCAAACCATCCCTGAGTGGAACGATTCACTGACTGAGGCTGTGGTTGGAGCTGTGTCTCTTGGCGTGTTCTTGTCGGGAGCTCGTAAACTCCACCAGTAGTCACAAGCTGGTTTTTTTTTTTGTTTTTGTTTGTGCCTACCCCTCCATTACAAGTCTCACAATAATCAGCTTGTTGATTGAGGACACTATACGGATGAAGATGAAGACCCCCTCCTGCCATCCACTTTAACCCCTTTTCTTTTCCACATACGCAGGCTGATACGCATGCGGACACACCCTGTATAGACAGGCAAGGATTAATTCCATCTACCCAACAAAGGGAGTGCACTAGTGAGATTTGTGTGTATGACCAGTTTTTTCTTATCCCGCCATTAAGGCAGCCATATTCTAACTTTAGGGAAGGTGCATGCTGTGTGTAATGTGTCATCCATACCAGCGGCCGAACTGGCCTTCTCTTCCGAAAGTTGGTGATGGGATTTTACGAGTGTGCAAGATGTTATGTGTGCGTTCACACATGGAACCTCGGTTTATAGTCTCATTTCGAAGGACTGTATGGAACCAATGTTAACTCCGAGGGAACAAATCCCCCTGTACTGAAAACGGCCCAATGGAGATTCAAACCCGCAACCCCAGGATTACCAAGATTACGAGTCCGGCGCTCTACCACTGGCTATTCCCCCCCCCCCCCCCCCCTTACCCTTCTGATTCCCCTTCCACCACCCTCCCTCCACTGTCCCCCCCCCCCCCCCCCCCCCCCCCCCCCCCCTCTTTTCCTGAGTCTCCCTTCCATCCTTTGCCACAGATCAGTCTGAATCCATCGAAGAGAAAAGAAACAAAGGAAGAAGTGTCTTAACCTGGGGTCGAGGATCTTTAGATATTTAATCTAATGCTTCCTCAACTGAGCTATTTGGGCTGACAGAAAGCACAGTGTTTTTTTTTGGTTGTTTTTTTTTTTTTTAATGTATATGAGCGAAAATGGCAATGCATGTGTGACTTTCTTGGAATTTTGGCAGATCCTTGCTTTGCAATATATTCACATTTAAATGGAACTAGTGCAGCTGCACAGAACAAAAGGGTTGGTTAGCCCTTGATTTGCCTGTATTCCAATGAGTAATCATGAGAAATTTGGAGAAGATAGCACAAAAACTTACAACTTGTATTGCCAGCACCAAAGACTGCAGACTGCAGAGACAGAAAGGATTCAAACAGACATGTAAACAGGGTTCAAACTGACACATAAACAGGGTTCAAACAGACACATAAACAGACTGATCAACAGACAGATAATGTTTTGCATGTGAATTACTAATGTTTGTGTCTGCCATGTTGGATGGCTTTTTAGAAGATGTATTTCAAAGAATGGTGTGAATGAAAGACTTGTGAGTTGATTTTAACGTGGTGGTGACAGCCCTGATACGGCCTTTTGCAGTCGGCTGGGCTATAAGCAACATTATCTTATCTTATGTTGATAGATAGGTGCGTCATACAGCTGGCAGTATTGGCTGACTGCGGCATGTGTTGTCCATGATGTTTGCACGTTTGTGTGTTGCTATGGTGTTGCCAGGCGGCATGCATCCCACAGTTCCTGAGGCAGAAAGACGTGGCGGTGGAGGCGTGTGACCGGCAGTGGCAAGACGCTGGCCTTCGTCATCCCCATCATGGAGATCCTGCAGCGCCGGGAGAACACCCTGAACAAACACGAGGTGGTTGCGTGCACTGTGCTGTGCTGGGTCCTGTTGTGGTGTATTAGAATCTGTTGTTTTATTTGATTATCTTGATTCATTGCTGCATTTGACATTTTAATGCATGTTTCCTATCTGGTTGTATTGTGTTGATATTGTTAGTTTATGTTTGTGCGTGTGTGTGTACGACACTGTAATGCAGCAAGCTTGTGATTTGTACTTGATGCTATTGTTATCTAACATTAGGCAATGACTGACAGTTGTTTCATTACTTTTTACACACTATGGTATACAATTACAAAACACAATTGACAGTGTAATCAGGTGATGTCCTGTGGTTGCTCTTCATAATTGTAAATAATATCACTCGCATCCAGGAGGCTTGCACGCTGATTCAAACCTGCTACACCCCATCTGCATAAGGCATGGGCATTTTGAAATTTGAAAAAAAAAAAGGAAAAAGATGGAAAGGTGCGCTTTTGGATAATGCTCTGTATATGGTTCAGTTCCACTCAGTTTATGTTGTGTACAGCTGATCAGGCGGGGCGATATCAGGGCTGTAGCAGATGGCAGTGAGAATACTGAAACATGGTCACATAGAGCACTTGACACCACACAGTGCCTTTTACAAGAGCACTTTGCTGGGCAATGGAGTAAGCACATTAAGCAGACAGTAAGGAACAGGCAGAGAATGCTGATGAAACAGAGACCTCTGCCGCTGGATTTTAGTAGAGCAGAGGAATAGCCCAGTTGGTAGAGCGCCGGACTCGTGATCCTGGGGTTACGGGTTCGAATCTCCACCAGGCTGTTTCCGTACAGGGGGATTTTTCCCTCGGAGTTAACATTGGTTCTGACTCCATTTCCCTTACAGTCCTTCGAATGAGACTATAAACTGAGGTTCCGTGTGTGAACGCACGCATAACATCTTGCACACACGTAAAATCCCATCACCAACTTTTGGAAGGGAAGACCAGTTTTGACATTGGCATGGATGACACGTTACACATAGCATGCACATTCCCCGAAGTTGGAGTATGGCTGTCTTAATGGCGGGATACAAAAAAAAATGGTGATACACACAAAACTCCACTCCCTTTGTTGGGTAGATGGAATTCATCCTTGCCTGTCTGCATAGGGAGTGTCCGCAGGAGTATCAGCCTGCGTAAACAGACAGAAAGAAAAAAAAGTAGAGCGGTCCACTGGTTAATGGACTAACCACATTACACGGACAGTAAGGGACATGCAAGAAAATGCTGATGAAAGAGATACTCTGTGGCTGGATTTTAGTAGAGCAGTCCACTGGTTAATACACCTGATCATTTTCAGTTTTTATCCATGCTGGTACTCTTTCAGGTGGGAGCCATTATCCTGACGCCGACCCGAGAGCTGGCCATCCAGATCGACGAAGTGGTCTCCCACTTTCTGAAGCGCCACCCCCCCAGTTGTGTCTTCCTGCTTCTCATAGGTGGCACCAGCTGTGCGCAGGACATCACCAAATTCACTGCCCATGGGTGAGTGCTGTGGGTGTGTTGCTGGGTACAGGTGCACCGTGCGTTTGGTCTTTGAAGAGGCAGGTGGGTGAGTGCTGCGGGGTGTGTTGCTGGGTACAGGTGCACCGTGCGTTTGGTCTTTGAAGAGGCAGGTGGGTGAGTGCTGCGGGTGTGTTGCTGGGTACAGGTGCACCGTGCGTTTGGTCTTTGAAGAGGCAGGTGGGTGAGTGCTGCGGGTGTGTTGCTGGGTACAGGTGCACCGTGCGTTTGGTCTTTGAAGAGGCAGGTGGGTGAGTGCTGTGGGTGTGTTGCTGGGTACAGGTGCACCGTGCGTTTGGTCTTTGAAGGCAGGTGGGTGAGTGCTGCGGGTGTGTGCTGGGTACAGGTGCACCGTGCGTTTGGTCTTTGAAGAGGCAGGTGGGTGAGTGCTGTGGGTGTGTTGCTGGGTACAGGTGCACCGTGTGTTTGGTCTTTGAAGAGGCAGGTGGTGGGTGAGTGCTGCGGGTGTGTTGCTGGGTACAGGTGCACCGTGCGTTTGGTCTTTGAAGAGGCAACAAAAGTTTGGCCAAATGGAGCCGGCATTTCCAAGTCCTGTATCAATTTGGGGGAAATGCATCTGAAGTTTGGGAAAAGGGGGAAAATGTGTCTCATAATTTTTGGAAAAGGGGGAAATGCATTTTAAGTTTGGGAAAATTCGACCCAGCTGTTCAGTGTATGCAATGTGTCACCATTCAAGTCCTGAGCCATAGATGTGTTGCAGGACTAGAAATAACCAACAAATTTGAATTAAAATTTTGCTGGGGGGGGGGGGGTCAATCATTGTTTGCTCTCGGTTGCTAACCACTGGATGAAAATTGTAATTTTTCTTTGATTTGCAACTCACATTTCTGGCCAGGTGGCCAGCGATCCATAAGGAGTCCACAGTGCCTGTGATAGGTTGATGAAGCAGTGGTTGGCTTGGAAAAGAAGAAGGAAAATACAAACATCGTGGATCAGAATGGTAGTTTCATGTTTTCTGTCGAGGTTTGGGGAATTCTGAGTCAACAGACGGTGAAAGTCTAGGAAATGTGTGTGACTTTTTGAAATGATCGTAAAGAGTTCCGAACATACGCTGAACTGTAAATGTCTCACAGCAAGGCTTGCTGGGTAGAGTTTGAAAAATACTGTATGGAACGCTAAATGTGTCGAGTGATGACAATAAAGATGATTGTATAGAGTTCCTAACATGATACATTGAACCGCAAAGTGTAGAGGCCTTATTGACAGTACAGATGATGTCATACTCCAAACTTGCCATGTTGAATTGTAAATGTGTAGAGGCCTTATTGACCAGTACAGATGATGTCATACTCCAAACATGCCATGTTAAATTGTAAATGTGTAGAGCCATTTGATGATATCTAAACTGATAGCAGTGTTCCAGACATGCTGTATTAAAGTGTGACCTCTGGAGAAAAGCCATTTTATGATATCCAAGGACTTAGCAGTGTCTGTAAGCGTCAGTGTGAGAGCCACCTCTGGCTGCAAAACTAACTTTATCAATATCCCAGCGTAGTGTGTCAAGCTAACAGTGACACATAGAATGGCGATTTGAAGAGTTTCTGAAAAATGTCAGTCCACTAAACAGGCTGATTAAAAAAAAAAAAAAAACCTCAGTATCACAGGATTGTGCGCGTTTGTTGCACACCACTGCAGGACTGTAGACATAGTGATATGTTGTTGACACAGTTTCGGCTTTTGCTGCGGTTTCAGTGGCAACATCCTCATCGCTACACCAGGTCGTCTGGATGACCTCTTCTCCCGCAAACAGTCTGGTTTTAACCTGGCAGCCAGCGTCAAAGCCTTGGTGAGTTTCTCCATCGTCAATCTGTTCTTGCCAAATCTTCATGAATGGGTTTGGCTTTGTGTTCAGGCCAAAGCCTGTTGTGTGTATGGTTGAGGTGAGAGAGAAAAGAGATCAGCGATGACTCAGTACTCCCTGGTTGGTCTGTGATAAATGATGTGTGTGTGTCGTGGTGAGGTGCAAGGGGAGGTGACTGCAGGCAGAAGTTGACTCAATTTTTTTAAAAGAATTCTTAGTCTGTCGGCCAAACAACAGGGACAAACAAATGACAAGACAAACCACGACGCATTTCGACCTTTTAGGTATTCTTCAGGCAGGTAATAACATTCACACAAACTTATTTGCTCCTGTGGTTTGGCGAACTTACCGATAAATCTTTTTTTAAGATTTGTCTGTGTCATTGTGATTGACATTACTATAAAGTTTCAAGGTCTGTGTCTGTCCTCTGGCTATGGGAATTGATGTCTGTGTCATTGTGATTGACATTACTACTATAAAGTTTCAAGGTCTGTGTCTGTCCTCTGGCTATGGGAATTGATGTCTGTGTCACTGTGATTGACATTACTATAAAGTTTCAAGGTCTGTGTCTGTCCTCTGGCTATGTCTGTGTCATTGCGATTGATGTTACTATAAAGTTTCAAGG
>JADBJO010006602.1:50000-57500 GCA_016801955.1 Conus betulinus
CATTGGATCACACTGCAAAGAAGGGCGCAATATACATAGTCCTTTATTGTCACGATCTCTGTCAACATTACAGTATCCACTGCGTCTGTGGGTTGGTCTGTCAGTTAGCAAGGTGACTCAACACCCACACAGCCAGGAGTTGAAATGAAATGTGATGCCAAGGTGGAGTCTGGCTGTAGGGCGACTCCAGTAAAAGGTTGCGTGGAATGGGGTAGAACTGTGGAATCAGGATCCGTTTGATGGTGACAGAGGTCTACGCTCTCCCTAACACCCTGCAGGTTATTCCTGTCTCACTTAGTGATGCAGAGACTGCACAGTGGCAGGGGTGGATGGAGGTGCCAGGGAGGGAGAATGGGGGGAGGAGAGAGATGAGGGGTGGGGGGGGGGGGGGGGGGGGGAGGCAGGTGGAGGTGGAGGGGGCGTGTGGGGGGTGGGGTTGCCTGGTTGGCAGAGTGGGTAAGCATCAGACTTTTGTTCCAAGGTCGGGGGTTCCATTCCCAGGTGAGACAGCCAGGCAGGATGAGGCCCTGTCTTTGGAGTGAACACCTGTGCTGAGTCCATTCCCTCCCCCAGTCTCCCTAGGAGAGACTTTAACTCTTTCATTCCTACTTTTCTATGAACCATTACTTCCTCTTGTTCCTAGATTCTTATGATATGAGTATTCCCTTCATTCCTGGATTTAGAGGGAAAAAAAAAAAAGTGTAAAGTGAGAACTGCCACGAATATGCAGTAGCAAACTGGCCAGAATAGAGCGGCGACCACTTTCCCATGCTGTAGGGGCCGTCTGGCATCCATTCCATTCATAAACACTGCCATGCGAGCGACCCTGTCATGATGTGTACGATGACGCGACTCGCGCGAAGTTCAAAGTGCTTACCACAAGAGCCGATTATCCGGCCTGCAGGAAGGAAAGGAGGGATTTGGTGCTGCCCTGGTTTTCCGGCTGCAGGTAGGAAGGTAAGAATGTCTGTAAAAAGAAAAAACCGGGTTGTAGGGATGAAAGAGTTAAACCAAAGTTCTGTGCATGAGCACATGCATAAAAAAAAAAAAAAAAACACCCTTGCATGCACCATCAATGCCCTGCCACCTTAGAAGAAGAAGAAACAGACCAGTGTGTGCCGGTGGGATGGAAGGACATGACAAGAAAAGACCTGCAGACTGCTGTCACGTTTGGACATCATGCCTGAAGACAGAGTGTGGCTGCCTCAGTGGTGGTGTTAAACACGGTCACATACACACAAAACTCAGCGCTGATGAAGTGAAGATTTCTAGCTGAGGAACGATGGAAGACCGAAAAGAAAAAAAAGCCCCACAACAAAGTGTAGTCAGTGAACATTTGATTTCAGATACTAACAAATCACTTTTCGGTCTTTTTATGAACTTAAAAGCAAGTGTCATTGATTGGCAAGTGCGTGATATCAAATCAGTGAAATTGAAAAAAACAGTTTGGCCATAGCTGCCAGTGATCACTGGTGTAAGCCTGTCGCAGGTCTTAACACATCACTATCACTTGAAAGTTGAAGGTCATTACATTGTTCTGGCTTGGGTTCCCAGTCATCAGAGGGAATGAAATGGCTGATCGCTTGGCCAAAAATGCCACAACAGGGAAACTGTCTAACATATATATCCCCCGCTCAGATCTGAAACCAAAAGTTAATGTTTATGTCAGAGACCTCTGGCAGGAGGACTGGAATACACAGACAGATAACAAACTCTTTCAGATCCGTCCAAACCTAAAAAAGTTCCTCTCATTCATGTCTGGTGGTTGCAAAGAAGAAACAGTTCTATGCTGGCTGCACACCGGCCATTCGTATTTTACTCATTCCTACCTTTTAAAGAGTGAAGAAGCTCTGTGGTGCATTCCATGTCATGTGCCACTCACTATGAAACATGTTCTTTTAGAATGTGTATGGAACTTGCATGATGTGAGACACAAAAATTTTACAGCAGATTCATGAAAACCTTGTTCAGAGACGTGTTCCGCCTGATGCGATCTTTGAGTTCTGAAAGAGATTAACATTTTTCATCAGATCTGAGATTGTATATAGTGGAAAGATGTTTAACAAAATTTTGGATGGGTTTTCAGAAGATGTATTTTAAAGAGTTGTGTGAATGAATGACTTGTGAGTTGATTTTAACGTGGTGAATGCCCTGATACAGCCCTTTGCGGTCGGCTGGGCTGTAAGCAACATTACCTTACCATCACTTGTATGGTTGGTCCAATCAGCTGCTGGAGGACCAAACCTGATTCCTATAACATCTGATAATGATCTTCTGTTTACCATGAGTCTGCTCTCGTATGCAGATTCCAGAATGGAAGAGCACCAAGTAACGCAGTTTGTCCATTTCATAATGATCTTCTGTTTACCATGAGTCTGCATATCAGCAAATGGTTACAAGTAACGCAGTTTGCGCATTTAGCTTTCCATGAACAAAAATGGTAAACATTGGTTTAAACACCATGAACAAAACATTTGCCAGCACATTTTGCCAGGACAACAAGAGGACTCTTATATACAGCCCTGGCAGTGAGACTTGCAGAATAGACATGTGACTGATGGCGGGCCTCGCTGAAATGTATAATGCAACATATTACGGAGGACTGGAGGACCAGCAACGTACTGCCACCTTTGTCGAGGAGACGGGGGAATCCATCTGAAAAATTGATGAACAAGACAACAACAACATACAACATATTACCATAACAGACAAATTTAAACATGACGAAAGTGGTAACAATAACAGTATAGTGTAGTGTTATACTTGTAAACAAAAGAAGAGCCAACATTTAGAATCGGCATTTAGAATTAAAAATAAAACTATGGAAAATTAAGAAATAAGAGAAAATGGTGACAGGCTACTGCCGGTTTTGGTGTGGCTGCCTAAGGCAGTCTGGCACATGATAGAATGTGCAACACTGGCCGCAGCAGTGTACAGTGATCAAATTAAAATCATATTCCTGTACATGGATCAAGACATAATCAGGACGTTGATGTAAGCATCGCAGCCCCTCTGACATCCATAATCCATGGTTACATGCTGTTGAATAATAGTCGAGGTGATGGCGCTTGTGTTTTGGTTGTACAGACATTTATGGCGTGGGGGAGTGGTCGTCCTTGATGTTGTGTCATGGCGGTGATGCTGCAGTGGTGATACTGACATTATGGTGCAGAGAGTTGATCCCTAATCACACACCGCCACTCACCTTGACTGTGTAATGTGTTAACCCCCCTTGATGGTGTTGTGTGTAATGTGTTAACCCCCCTGATGTTGTTGTGTGTAATGTGTTAACCCCCCTGATGTGTGTTGTGTGTAATGTTGTTAACCCCCCTGATGTGTAATGTGTTAACCCCCCTGATGTTGTGTTGTGTGTGATGTGTGTGTAATGTGTTAACCCCCCTGATGTTGTTTTGTGTAATGTTGCAGTGGGTTGCTGGTGTGTACAGACATCATGGCGCGGGGGGTTGACATCCCTGACGTGGACTGGGTCATCCAGTATGACCCGCCCAGTTCAGCCAGGTAGGTCAGACAGTCTGTTGACCAGCTGTTTTTCGGACATTTGTTAACCCTTTCTTTGCCAGGAAAGGCATGTTTTGTCCTACTTTGCACAGTTTAGACATCATTCCCCCAAATCCCAATTTTAGTGGGAAAAAGAAATCTAGAATTTCTAATTTACAAAAAAAAAAACTTGATGTGGGGTCATTTCTGAACAAGGAAGATAGATAAACTATAACAGAATAAAGCCCAAATGACATTACATGGATGTTGGCAGGTATATGAACGGAAAATGCCTTTTCTTTTCAAACCTCACATTTGTCTACTTAAACACCAGGAGATTAGAAATACTTTCAGTCCAAAGCCAAACTGACCCCCCCCCCCCCCCCCCCCCCCCCCCCCCCCTCCCACCACCCATTCAATCCACCCCACCTCTTTCATCCCCTGGTTCCTGAATGTTGAATCTAGAAGGTTGATTGCTGGGTATAGGTCACTTGTTTCCTAGGAACTACCCACACCATCTAAGACATTCAAATTTTTTCGCCAGATGATGAAACCATCTGTGTGGAATTCATTGTTGTAAGCAGGTTTCTGCAGTCTACTCAAGTACCAGCATACTGTTATTGCAGCTTTGTAAGATGCTGACTGACTGGCAAACAGATGCTCGCTCTGTGTCCCCACCTGCCCACCCACCGCTCTGGCCATGCAGTAAGGAACGCAGTCTGTCCGTGACCTTCGGTGACTTCAGCTTGCTGACCGGAGTGTTTGTGGAAAATGGAGACTGGAAAATTTTGAAAAAAAAAAAAAAAAAAAAAAAAGAAATCTGCTAAAAAATTGGGGGGGGGGGGGGGGGTGGGGTGGGGTGGAGGGAATCAAGGAATGTACACAGCAGGAATCCGTGTGATCCTGGTGGTGTTTGACCCCCTCCAGCCATTGTGATGACCTTGCAGCGCCTATAGTAACACACACACACCATTGTGGAACAGAGCCCCAGCTCCAGTCAGTTCAGTTCAGAACACTGCAGTACAACATGTCGTAGACAAAAGACAGAGAGATGACCTGACACCACTGCTGAAGGACCTTCACTCTCTGCCTGTGAAATTTCTCTGTGGATACAAGCTGGCTACTTTGGCCTTCTGTTTCTGTGACAGCTGTCTTCCACCATCCCTGTTCTCTATGTTTCTGTGACAGCTCTCTTCCACCACACCTGTTCTCTATGTTTCTGTGACAGCTGTCTTCCACCACACCTGTTCTCTATGTTTCTGTGACAGCTGTCTTCCACCACACCTGTTCTCTATGCCTGTTTCTATGTTGATGACAGCTGTCTTCCACCATGCCTGTTCTCTATGTTACTGTGACAGCTGCCTTCCACACCATACCTGTTCTCTATGTTTCTGTGACAGCTGTCTTCCACCACACCTGTTCTCTATGTTTCTGTGACAGCTGCCTTCCACCATACCTGTTCTCTATGTTACTGTGACAGCTGTCTTCAACCATACCTGTTCTATATGTTACTGTGACATCTCTCCATACCTGTTCTCTGTGTTTCCATGACATCTCTCAACACCTGGTTCTCTATGTTTCTGTGACAGCTCTCTTCCACCATACCTGTTCTCTATGTTTCTGTGACAGCTGTCTTCCACCATACCTGTTCTCTATGTTTACTGTGACAGCTGTGTCTTCCACCATACCTGTTCTCTATGTTTCTGTGACAGCTGTCTTCCACCATACCTGTTCTCTTCCAGCTGTCTTCCACCATACCTGTTCTCTATGTTTCTGTGACAGCTCTCTTCCGCCATACGTGTTCTCTCTATGTTCTCTGTGACAGCTGTCTTCCACCATACCTGTTCTCTATGTCTCTGTGACAGCTCTCCATACCTGTTCTCTATGTTTCTGTGACAGCTCTCTTCCGTCAGACCTGTTCTCTATGTCTCTGTGACAGCTCTCCATACCTGTTCTCTATGTTACTGTGACAGCTGTCTTCCACCACACCTGTTCTCTATGTTTACTGTGACAGCTCTCTTCCACCATGCCTGTTCTCTAGTTTCTGTGATGGCTGTCTTCCAACCTCTCTATGTTTCTGTGACAGCTGTCTTCCAACCTACCTGTTCTCCATCCTTTGCACACATCTTCATCATGTCTGTCTTCGTTGCTTCTCCAGTCAGAGATGCTTTGGGGAGCGATCTCAAAGGGAAAATCCGAAATGGTGTGATGAGCGTTCCTTCCCCCCGACTTTTTGGAACTCACTGCCTTTCACTTTTTGAAATCTGCCCACCGGGCCTGCTTTCAAACCACATCTAAAAAAATATTTGAAAAAAAAAAACCACCGTTTTTCCAGTCAAGCATTTTAGACTATACTGTTCCGTCGTGTATGTATATGACAAGGTCTATAGAAAGTTCTTGTGAATGAGTGAAAGTGTGATTGGGATATGGAGGTTCAGGGCCGAATGCTTGTTGGAGGAGAGCTCCTTCTTTGAAGACCACCTGCTGTAAAGCTCTCTCCCTGCAGTTTGATCCTGCTTCCTTCTCATCATCATTGTCCATTGTTGTTATGGCTGTCAATGATCACTCTCCACGCCAGTGTCATGTTGTTCCAGTGCCTTTGTTCACCGGTGTGGACGCACGGCACGTATCGGCAACGCCGCCGGCAACGCGCTGGTCATGTTGCTGCCGGCTGAAGACGCCTTCATCGAGTTCATCGCATCAACCAGAAGGTGAACCTGTCTGTCTGCACTCGTTTTTCTGTTGTCACATGTCCGACAAAGAAAGCTTAGATCACTTCGTCCTGATCCAGTTGTTACTGATGACGGTGTTTCTATGGTGCTTTATTTTGTGCAAAAACAAACAAGTTCAAAGTGATTGCATATATCATTCACACTTGTGCTTATCACAACTTCATTAACACACCTGCTGATGGGGACTCTCATAAACTACGGTGGGAAAAAAAAATGATCAAAGAAATGGTGGGGGGAAAACAGATTTGGAGGCTTGTTTTAGAGGAGCCCAGCAATGGCTTTCGGTGAAGAGGGAGTCAAGAGTAAGTTTGTCCCCCTTGTGTGTGTGCTGGAAACAGAAAGAGCGAAGACTGAGAATTGATGGTTTAAATCAGAAAGTTGAGAAGCAGACAGAGAGAGAGAGAGCTAGAGAGAGAGAGTGTGTGTGTATGTATGTGTGTGTGTGTAAAATTTTTACCATTGCGTTTTCTGTGCAGTTGCAAGCGCCAGCACAACCCAACTTCTGAAACTGATGAATATTCGTAATACTTCCAAAATGAAGATACTACCAAAGGCCACACGTTTTGAAGAACCGCTTAGGCAATATCTTTGGTATTTACAAAATCAAAAATTCACCTTTCAGCTGTTGTTTTATGTAATGACATTTGCATGTAGAAAAAGGGGTCCCCCCTTATGCTAGAGACATATCGTTTGTATGTGGGTAAGAAGTCCCCATGAGCATGCCATATTTTGCTGTATTTTGGTGAAAAGTGTCCCAGCACCTGAACATTTGTTGGGAAATGAGGTCTGAGTGAACCAAACTTCTGTCAGAGCGGCACTGTGAGCACTGTGCCTGTGTCCTTTCCCACCCATGCTGCTGCTGCTGCTGCTGTTGTTGTTGTTGTGTTGTTGTTGTTGTCGTTGTACCCTGGCTAAAAGACTCCAGGGATTCTGAACAGCTGAGGCACTTGAACACTATGGTACAGATGCATCAGCTGGGGATGAGAACATTATGTGTGTGACCGTTTCTGATTACCCCGCCACATGGGCAGCCACACTCCGACTTCGAAGGATTTCGGAGACTGATAATGTTATGCTAGGAGCTTGTCACAACTGAAGACAATCCCCGCATAACTATGCAGAGCGTAACGACATTTTGACGCAGCCTTGGTGTTCTAGCCAATGTCAAGTTGGCCTGACACAGCCTGAAGCCAAGGCTACTCCGCCATGCTGAAAGAGAAAATTCAGGGGTAGTGTTTGAATTTGCCTGTTGTGCTTTATGTCCCATGAC
>JADBJO010006602.1:65000-70000 GCA_016801955.1 Conus betulinus
CAAGGACATGTACGTGATGCATCCTCTGAGATGTACTGTTCAAGCTCAGGTCCTACTTCTCAGCCTACATGCTGAAAGTCCCTGAGGGGGTATTACAGTCTGCTGTGTTGACACTGGTGTCCTTGACCTGTTCATAGATACGGAGCCGGCTGCAGTCTGAAAAAAAAAACAAACCTGTCAGGCGACACAGAAACAACACACTAAAATGCAGGAAAGAACAAAGATCTTGGTGTTGTCTGTACAAAGTCCTTCAGAACCACACTTAAGTGCAGGAAAGAACAAATATTTTGGTGTTGTCTGTACAAAGTCCTCCAGACCACACTAAAGTGCAGGAAAGAACAAAGATCTTGGTGTTGTCTGTACAAAGTCCAGAAAAACAAAGATCTTGCTGTTGTGTGTACAAAGTCCTTCAAGCTATACAGAAGGCTTTCGAAGGGGAGACTTCACACACTGGGCACGGAAAACCAAGAGAATGAGTCCAGGAGAGATCCCTGGGGTACACCATGTTAACAGTCAACACTGTAGCCTAGAGAAAGACCCAGAGTCATTGACCAAGACAGAGTGAGTACGTCCAGGCGTGTAAGAGCTGAACCGTGAGACGTAGCAAGTGTCGGAAAAGCCAACAGTTTAGTTGAAGCACATGAGAAGAATCGAAAGGTCAAGTGTTTTGAAGGCCGAGGACAGGTCTAGAAGAGAGAGCGGAAGTTCTGTGGATCATTCCAGGTTGTGGGACTCGCTGTAAGGCAGTGGCCACCACAATGGTATGCTCCTTTGTTGGGGAAATGAAAGGCTTTTTGTTTGGTTGGTTGAGAAGAAGAGTAAAATGATTGTTTGGAAAACAGGTTGTTTTTTTTTTTTTCGTCTTGTTTTTATTATTATTTTTTTTTTAGATTCTCTGACTAAAAGAGTACGCTGATTGATGGAGTGTTTTTTTTTTTTTTTTTTTAGTTCTGTGACCAAATTGGTATGGTGATGTGGAGAATTGAAGTTACTGTCGAAACTCTGTGTCCGGTGTGTGTGCTGATTGGTTGGCGGACTGGAAGTTTTTTTGTTTGTTTTTGTTGTTGTTGTTGTTGTGTTTTTTGATGCTGTTCTCACACCTGTTGGAGGACAAAGTGCTCTAAAAGTTTGAAGGAAGATCTCCGTCATGTCGGCCTGAAATCCTTCAAGCTGTGATGATGAAGGAAAGGCTTCATAATGTGTGGTGTGAAAGAGTAAGGCAAGGGAGCAGACTGAGGGGAATTGTTGATGGGGGGAGGGAAGAGAAGAAGGAGATCGTGGAGACTAGAGTGCAACAGGCAGGTAGGCAGGGGACCCATCTCCCACACATTGAAGTGTATGCAGGCTTGTGTGTGTGTGTGTGTGTGTGTGTGTGTGTGTGTGTATGTATGTGTGTGTGTGTGTGTGTGTGATGCGTGTGTGTGTATGTGTGTGCGTGTGTGTGTGTGTATGTGTGTGCGTGTGTGTGTGCGTGTGTGTGTGTGTATGTGTGTGTGTGTGTGTGTGTGTGTGTGCATGTGTGTGTATGTGTGTGCGTGTGTGTGTGTGTGTGTGTGTGTGTGTGTGTGTGTGTGTGTGTGTGTGTGTGTGTGTGTGAACCAGAGACAAAGCAAGAGAGAAACAGAGGCAGCAGAAACTGGAAACAGGAAAAGCCAAAAAACAGCAGACCCGACCAATGAAGGTAAGTGAGAAAATCATGTTACAGAGAGATTTGAATGTCTTTCTTGTAGCCTTTACCAAATGTCAGTGGTTGTAAAGAAGAAACAGTTCTATGCCGGCTTGCACACACCGGCCATTCGTATTTTACCCATTCATACCTCTTAAAGAGTGAAAAGCTCCATGGTGCGTTCCATGTCATGTGCCACTCACAGTGAAACATATTCTTTTAGAGTGTTGGGACTTGCACGATGTGAGACACAAACATTTTACAGCAGATTCCATGAAAATCCTGTTCAGAGATGTTCCGCCTGACGTGATCTTTGGGTTTTTTTTTAGAGAGATTAACATTTTTCATCTGATTTAAGATTTTACGAAAGAAAGATTTTTAACGAAGTTTCTGGTGCATTTCTAGAAGATGTCATGTAAAGAGATGTGTGAAAGGTTTTTTTTTTTTTTTTTTTTTTTTTTTTTTTTGTGATGACTTATGAATTGATTTTAACGTGGTGACAGCCCTGATGTGGCCCTGTGCAGTCGGCTGGGCTATAAACAACATTGCCTTACCTTACCTTACCACATGTCATTTTTGACTACACATTGCTGGCAACACAGGTCAGCCGCGACCCTTACGGTGTGTGTGTGTGTTGACTGTGCTGCTGATCCCTCTACAGCGGATGTGTGTTGTACGAGACACATATTCATCAAAGAATCATCAAGAATTTCTATCTTTTTAACCAGTTAGGGGGGGGTCACCCACAGCCCTTACTCAATACACTGCCCTGTCCGATCACTGCTCATTACAGTATGGGTGCTCTTTGACTGCATCATCACAGTGTGTGTATGTGTGTGTGTGTGTGTGTGTGTGTGTGTGTGTGCATACACGTGTGCTCTGAACCGACCTCTTTATCCCTACAATTTTGCTACATTTTGTGCACATGTAGGCACAATATGACAAAACTTCAAAAAAAAAAAAGTCAAAATTAGAAATTCTAGAAACCAAGTTCTTGAGGGGTAATTGCTCTTGCAGATGCAACCTGGGTGGAAGCTTTGGCCAAGGAGAGACAATTCTTGCTGATGTCCATGCATGAAGCAGTGTCAGGCTGTGTCGGCTTCTTTAACAACATGCTCTGAAACATTAGATAAAACAAAACAAAACAAAACAAAACGAAACAGAAACTGGCAAGAAAGCAGTAGTTTATGCCAGCATATGGTGCGATGAACCAGGTTTGAAATGACGTGTGTTGGAAAGAATCTGTTTCTATTGTAGTCACAGCAAAACCAGGTGGATCAGACCTGTGAGAAGCCTGTGTTGGAAAGAACCTGTTTCTATTGTTATTCATTCACTCATCATTATGCCCATCGCTCCGAAGGAGCATAGGCCATCGACGACCCTTCGCCATCGCACTCTGTTCTGGGCTGTTCTGGTCATTCCAGTCCAGTTGGTCCCTTGTTGTTTCAGCTCTGCCTCAATGTCTCGCCTCCAGCTGTTGCCGGCCTCTCTTCCTCTTTCCCTGCGGGTTCCAGGTCAGGGCTTGGCGTGTGGTGCTGGGACGCTGGCTTCCTGAGGGTGTGTCCGATCCAGTCCCACTTCCTTTGCAGTATCTGCTTGGCCACTGGCTCCTGTCCCGCATGCTTCCACAGAGTCCCTGAGGTGTCCTTTCTTCGGCAGCTTGATGATGATTCCTTCTTTTCACTGGGCTGGTACCTCCTCCTTCTCCCAGATCTTGTGCTGATGTTCCATGTGGCTACTCTCTTTGTTGTCCTGGGTGTTAGAAGGGGAGTCAGCCTTGCAGCTTCTTTTCGACTTTCGCTGCACCGCGTCATAAGTCTCCGGGATGGAGACCCTTCCTTGCCCAGTGTGAATGTTTTGGTTCATTGTGGTCGATGCCCCTGCAACTGGCCTTTTTTATTTTACAGGAGGGTTGTTAGCCGTACGCGAACCCCTTTATCCTCCGGGCGAGGTGGTCCTGCCTTAGTCGCCTCTTACGACATGCATGGCAGGGCAGTGGTCTATTCTATGCCCAACCCACAAGGCGGTGTTTCTATTGTAGTCACAGCAGAACCAGATGAATCAAACCTGTAAGAAGCCTCAGCAGTGTGATGGCAGGTGACAACGAACAATTAATGGTCTGCCACCCCCCCCCCCCCCCCCCCCCCCTTCACTGACTGAAATTTGGAATTTTGTACACACTCTTTGCAGCAAAATGCAATCTTTTTTTTTTCTCGCTGAAAAGAACTTTTAACAGCAGATTGAGGGTAAACAGGTCTGTCTGGAGAAGAACGCCGTTGCCTGACCTCATTTCTCCTTGCAGACGGAAGCCTGGTCCAAGAAGAAGGAGAAGAAAACCAAGCGGAAGGAGAGGAGAGAGAAGAAGGAGAAGAAGAGGGCAAGGGAGGAGGCGGGGCCAGAGAGGGGCACCAAACGAGGTCGTGAGGAGGTGGAGGAGGAGGATGCGGACGGACGACTTGGAAAAAGACATGCGACTCATCAAGAAGCTGAAGAAGGGAAAGGTAGTGGTCAGGCTGTTGGCTTCAGGCTTCTTGGATTCAGTTTGTAGTGAGGTCTCGGTAATGCTGTGTGCTTGCTTTTTGAGCATGTGGCAGGTCATCTGTAACACATCTGAATTATGCTACATGGTGTATAAAGTGTTGCAGTTTACTGTAATAAACAGAATTTATGCCACATGATGTATAAACTGTTGTAATTTACCATAATAAACCAGAATTGTCCTACGTGATGTATAAAGTGTTTTACTTTGTTATAATAAAACAGAATTATGTCATATGAAGTATAAAGTGTTTTAATTTACCATAATAAACCAGAATTGTTGCATGTCCTAAGCATTAAGTAATGTACCAGTGTTGTAAGCTGTGTGCATGCTTCTTTTAGCATGTAGTTAGACATTTGTAACAAATCTCTATTTACCATTGTAACACCAAATGATAATACATGTTGTGTACTGCATGCTTCCTTGTAGCATGTTGATTTTCATCTGTAATGAGCAAAATTATGTTATATGATGTATAAAGTGTTGTTATTTACTTAATCAACTAGAAATATGCTGCAACACACTAATGCAATCACTAACTTGGAAGAAGAAGAAAATACAAATTGAGCTTTTAGTCTGCCATAGGTCAAAGGGGAACAACTCGCTTGCGGTTAACAGGCAAAAAATTGTTTGGGAGGGACTGTTGAAGAGTGAAGGCACTAACTTTTTTCCATTCGTTAATTCACACATATTATTTGCTTTTAGGAACTTCCTGTTTAAGAGTTAGGGGACTTTTCTCCTGACATTTTATTTGCACATATATTTATTTGTTTTACATATTTCTTGACTTGTTTA
>JADBJO010006602.1:75000-77500 GCA_016801955.1 Conus betulinus
TTTAATCGTATACCGATCGGCCTGTGAGCCCATTTGACCCGTGTGTGGGGTACTCTAGGACACACACCCCGATTGGCGACTGACGGTGGTATAGTTGTGTGTGAACTGTTGGAGGGGCACCTATCCATACTCTCCATCTGTCACCTTCTTGTCGGGTGGGTCCATATGAGTGTCTGTTGTGTGGGGAATGGCATTCAGGTTTTCCTGACTGTCCTGTTTGGGCGGGGGGGGGTGGGGGGGGTAGTCATGCGCGCCAAGAGAGGGAGAATGAGAGAGAGAGAGAGAGAGAGAGAGAAAGAGACAGACATGGACAAACACACGGCTTTGTTGCCCCAGAGGAGACATTGGAATGTATTTCCACAGACAGACAGACATAGACAAAACAGACGGAGACACTGGAAAGTATCCCCCCCCCCCCCCCCCCCCCCCCCCCCCCCCCCCCACCCCCCCCCCCCCCCCCCCCCCCCCGCCCTCTCAAAGGAAAGGCCTCTGACCATTCAGTGAGTCATGGTCAGACGTGGTCCCACCAGACCCTGAGGATGCCATCATCAACACACAGGACAGACACAGACGGAGTGCGGAAGGAAGGAAGGAAGTGGAGGTGGGATGGGGGAAGGGGGGGGGGGGGGGGGCAGAGGGATGATAAAAGTATTTAGCATCATTTGCACACACACACACACACACAAAAGCATAATTTGCAAGAGTGCGTCTCTGTCTATCTGTCTGTCCCTCTGTCTGTCTGTCCCTCTGTCTGTCTGTCTGTCTCTCTCTCTCTCTCTCTCTCTCTCTCTCTCTCTCTCTCTCTCACACACACACACACACACACACACACACACTATTGTCAAACTTTTGTTTTGAAGATTTAAGTGATTACGATCATTGATGTCCCCCCCACGCCCCACGCCCCTTCCCCACCACCCACACCACCTCCTCACAGCCCTCACACCCTCACAGCCCTGCGACTCCCCGTCCCGTCCTCTGTATCATTCTCCCAACCCCTCAGTTCTGATCGTATTGTATTGTGGCTGAAGGCTGAAGCACCTTGCACCGCTTCTTAGTTCTGATCTCTCTCTCTCTCTCTGTCTCTCTCTGTCTCTGTCTCTCTCTCTCTCTCTCTCTCTCTCTCTCTCTGTTTTGTCTGTTTGTCTGTCTGTCTCTCTCCATTCTCTCCCTCGCTCCCTCCCTCTCTGTCTGTCTCCCTCGCTTTTCTCTCTGTTTCCCTCTGTCTGTCTGTCTGTCTGTCTGTCTGCCTGTCTGTCTGTCTCTCTCCGGCAAGTGTGTGTGTGTGTGTGTTGCTGGAATGGTGTGCCATCAGCGACTGTCATGTGTTCTGTGAGCGGTGGGATATACAACGTGGATCTGCTGTTCACATGCTTTCAGGCCGTCCCTGGACAAACACTTGTCTGTCTGACCGCTTGGGCCGGCTCGACTGCGCGCGCGCGCGTGTGTCTGTGTGTGTGCGTGCGTTGTGTGTGTGTGTATGTGTGTGTGTGTGTGTGTGTGTGTGTGTGTGTGTGTGTGTGTGTGTGTGCGCGCGCATTCCGCAAGTGAATGTTGTGTGCGTGTATAAATCACGCGAGTGTGCAGCGCCAGCACGTACTTACGAGCGTGTCAATATGATGATTTATATATCGGTGTGTGCCGTGTCGTCAGAGCAGGGCGTGTCAATATGATGATTTATATATCGGTGTGTGCCGTGTCGTCACAGCAGGGCGTCTGCCAGTGAAACAAAATATGGGGAGGGCGACTCGTTTTATGGAAGCATACTAACGTCATAATTCCTTATAGCTGTTTTATCTTCAGGAACACGGGGCTGTAAACTGTAAACCCTGAAGATCACAACTGTTTTTCTCAGGACACTGGCTGTTTTCTCGAAGGACCACGCGTTTTTCCCTCCGTTTTTCCCCAAGGAAAAGGGTTAATATCGGCGTTATCTCTATCATAAATGTTTTCCCCATGTTGGCGGAATCGAATAGTTATTATCCTTAAGGGAAACAGCGAAAGTAGCAACAGGTTATGGTCCTGGGGATGACCATTTTCTCTACTTTGCCGACACCTACTTGTCATGGTAGACAGGGATCATCGCTCTTTTCCCTTGTAAAGAGACTGTCTTCGCAGCAATACTTGTTGCCCTCAAGACAACAACGCTAACTTTTTTTTTTTTTTTTTTTAAATCCCGAAGAAATTAGCGAAAACAACTGTGAACTTTGGGCAAAACGGTTATCACCCTCAGGAAGACATTTTCGACCCCTAGGAAAAAACAAAACAAAACAAAACAACAACAACAAAAAAAAACCGTGTTGTCCTAAAATGCTAATGATGACTGTTTTCCCTCTTTTTAAGTGTTTTCCTCAAGAGTCATGGTTGTTTGATTTCTTGACGAAAACATACACAATCGCCTTTAGACGCTAGTATGCTGCCATACCCATCTCTCGTCAAGTCTCCCGTCGCCAGCGTCCGGAATTCTGTACAGCAAGACACCCACATCAAGGCGTCCTGG
>JADBJO010006602.1:80000-87500 GCA_016801955.1 Conus betulinus
AAGAAGAAGAAGAAGAAGAGACGAAATTTGGTCTAGTTCCTGAATTAATTTTCCGTTCAAAATCCACTTATACATCTTGAATGAGGCAGGAAACAGCAAACAGCCAAAAGCGAACAAGTAGGGTAGCCCCTTTTCTTCTAAAAATGATGAAATAATTACACGCCTATCACTCGAAGCAAATGCTGGTTGGGACACCAAACCTCCCAACAGAAATGCCCCACACAAAGCACGCAGAACGAACAGGAAACAAGAAGTTCCAGACTTGGCCGTATACTTGCAGATAGATATCGTCCTTTGAAAAGGCTAGATGTCGAAAAGAAAATCTTTTAAGATCATACTCAGACATTATTTTGCAGCCATGTACCAAAGATAGTAACGTCCTCTGTTAGGCAAGAAGAACCCGTCAGCATTTCATTGTTTTGTAGTAGGCCTATGCGTTTGTCGGTTTGTTTGTTGATGATGTGTTGGCTGTCGGTGTGTTTGTTAGAGTGTTTGCTGTCGGTTTGTTTGTTGGTGTGTTTGGTGTAGGTTTGTTGGAGTGTTTGTTGTTTCTTTGTTGGCGTGTTTGGTGTTGGTTTGTTTATTAGTGTGTTTGTTTCTCAGTTTGTTTGTTGGCGTGTTTGGTGTTGGTTGTTTATTAGTGTGTTTGTTCTCAGTTTGTTTGTTGGTGTGTTTGGTGTTGGTTTGTTTGTTGTTGGTTTGTTTGTTGTGGTGTGTTTGTTGTCGATTTGTCTGTTGGTGTGTTTGTTGTTGGTTTGTCCGTTGGTGTGTTTGCTGTTGGCTTGTCTGTTGGTGAGTTTGTTGTCGGTTTGTTTATTAGTGTGTTTGTTGTAGGTGTGGTTGTTGGTGCGTTTGTCGGTGTGCTTGTTGTCGGTGTGCTTGTTAGTGTGTTTGTTGGTGCCATGTTTCATCCCCAATGAAAGGAAGGATCGTTGTCCTCGTTCACCTCTGTGCCAAAACAGTCAGTGTGGGGTGAAGGTGGTACTGTGTGGTTGGGATGATAACTACAGTCAGCGTGGGTGAGGGTGGTACTGTGTGGTTGGGATGATAACTACAGTCAGCGTGGGTGAAGGTGGTACTGTGTGGTTGGGGTGATAACTACAGTCAGCGTGGGTGAGGGTGGTACTGTGTGGTTGGGATGATAACTACAGTCAGTGTGGGTGAGGGTGGTGTCGTGTGGTTGGGATGATAACTACAGTCAGCGTGGGTGAAGGTGGTACTGTGTGGTTGGGATGATAACTACAGTCAGTGTGGGTGAAGGTGGTACTGTGTGTTTGGGGTGATAACTACAGTCAGTGTGGGTGAGGGTGGTACTGTGTGGTTGGGGTGATAACTACAGTCAGTGTGGGTGAGGGTGGTACTGTGTGGTTGGGGTGATAACTACAGTCAGTGTGGGTGAGGGTGGTGTCGTGTGGTTGGGATGATAACTACAGTCAGCGTGGGTGAAGGTGGTACTGTGTGGTTGGGATGATAACTACAGTCAGTGTGGGTGAAGGTGGTACTGTGTGGTTGGGATGATAACTACAGTCAGTGTGGGTGAGGGGTGGTACTGTGTGGTTGGGGTGATAACTACAGTCAGTGTGGGTGAGGGTGGTACTGTACTGTGGTTGGGGTGATAACTACAGTCAGTGTGGGTGAGGGTGGTATCTTGTGGTGGTTGGGATGATAACTACAGTCAGTGTGGGTGAGGGTGGTGTGTGGTGGTTGGGGTGATAACTACAGTCAGCGTGGGTGAGGGTGGTGCCGTGTGGTGGTTGGGATGATAACTACAGTCAGTGTGGGTGAGGGTGGTGTCGTGTGGTGGTTGGGATGATAACTACAGTCAGCTTGGGTGAGGGTGGTACCGTGTGGTGGTTGGGATGATAACTACAGTCAGTGTGGGTGAGGGGGTGGTATCGTGTGGTTGGGGTGATAACTACAGTCAGTGTGGGTGAGGGTGGTACTGTGTGGTTGGGATGATAACTGCAGTCAGTGTGGGTGAGGGTGGTACTGTGTGTTTGGGGTGATAACTACAGTCAGTGTGGGTGAGGGTGGTACTGTGTGTTTGGGGTGATAACTACAGTCAGTGTGGGTGAGGGTGAAAACGAACTGATCATACCTCGTCTCCGCTCACTTTCAAGTCTCTGATTGACCAAGCTCCTCTGTATCATTCAGATCGTCTCCAGCTGGTCACGTCGTCTCGTCCGTTGGGTTCCTCTGGTGATGCTCACCTCCTTCAGATTCCTCGTTTCCATACCAGATTTGCCGAGAGATTTTGCTCTTTCATTCATTCTTCTTTCTGTCTGTCTCTCTGGTTTTTTTTTTTCTTTTTTCTTTTCTTTTTTTTTTCAAGCGCCGTCAATGCACATTCCCTTTCTTCCTCTTCCTTTCTTCTTCTTCTTCTTCTTCTTCTTGCTGCTGCTGCTGCTGCTGCTGCTGTTGTTGTTGTTGTTGTTGTTCTTCTTCTTCTTCTTAGAGCTCTATTTCTCTTCAAGTCATCTTTCAAGACTACATTTTCATCAGCTGAGCGCGCTCACACACACACACACACACACACACACACACACACACACACACACGCGCGCGCGCGCGCTAATGACTTTGTCAGTTTCTCCCGAGTTATTTCTAGATGGAACGTCATAAACATCCATCGCTAACATGATTACGAAGCGAGAGGGGAGAAGAGTAAAGCGTGGCAACGAAAGCAACTTCCTGGTCATAGCGGTTGGTCCAGCCATCGAATGACGTGTGTGACTGATTGATGTGAGAGCCGCTTCAGCTCTCAGTCATTCGCCAACAAACCCGCCTTGCTTTAGGCCCCTCTCCCACGACACGGCAGTCCAAGCTATGATCTCTCTTTTGCAGCGACATTTCGGGCCGTGATGTGGAGCCCATCTTTAGATAGAGGAGGTCTCATTCTCACGCCAAAGCCTGTTCCCACGGGTGATTGACGTAATGTTATTGTGGCGTGTAGTTTCGGCGTCAGTTTCATCAAGGAGGTGTCACTGCGCGTGCGGGCCGGTCCATATACGCTACACCACATCTATTAGGTCATGAGACCACGGTGTGCAGGTTTTACCAACATACCATGCCACTTGGAACCGTCTCGTAATCCAAGGCTTGCGGGTTCGAATCTCCGACGGGCCGTTTCGGTACAGAGGGATTTTTCGCTCGGAGTTACCGTTGGTTCTGACTCCATTTCCCGTACAGTCCTTCGCATGAGACTATAAACCGAGGTTCCGTGTATGAACGCATGTATCACATCTTGCACGCACGTAAATCCCATCACCAACTTTCGGAAGAGGAGGCCAGTTTGGCCGTTGGTATGGATGACACGTTACACATAGCATGCACCTTCCCCGAAGATGGAGTAAGGCTGCCTTAATGGCGGGATGAAAAAAACGGTCACGCACACAAAACTCCACTCCCTTTGTTGGGCAGATGGGATTAATCCTTGCCTGTCTATACAGGGAGTGTCCGCAGGAGTATCAGCCTGCGTACGCAGAAGAAGAAGAAGAAGGAAACGTCATAAGCAACAGACTTCCTTCCTCTGTACATAATGCGCCAAATTTACTTCCAGTTCACTTTCAGTTTAAAAGAATTCCTTCTTTTCTTTCTTTTAAAATCCAAAGTCTGAGTGAGGTAAATGTGGGGATCAACGGTTTAAATTTGGAAATCACATAAATGGATTGCAGGGAGGAGGAGGTGGAAGGGGAGGATGTGTATGTGACGATGTATATTGTGCTCAAGGTATCAGTTTGTCTTTGCTTATTTTTTTCATGTTTTGCGTATGCCTCGCGTTCCCTCATGTAAATCTTCATATGGTTGTCATTATTGGTGTCATGATTATTACACGCCTTCATACCTTTTTTTATTGGGGGGGGGGGGGGGGGGGGGGGGGGGGGGACAAAGCACTTGAACAACATCAATAGGACTTCACGTGTGAGACGGGCCTTAATGAACAGCGAAGTGTGCTTTTAAAGTTACGACCTGGATGGGTTTGAGTCGTTCATTTTCAGCTGAAAACTTCACCCTGTGGTAGTCATGATCTACGAAGAGTCATCATCAAATTCAGATGATCTTTAAGGTGGGGTTATTTTGGAAAGACAGCGTGCGAGACTTGAGCGGTACGTTTTCCCATCGTGTGTGAGGTCAGTACCCATTCTGGAGTTGTGGACTTAATAACAGATTCAGAAATTTGACTACGTATGTTCCCTCCCCCCCCCCCCCCCTCCCCTCCCCCTCCCGAGTACTGTATAATGTATGATCGGAGTGAATGACACTAAACCAAATGTAACGCTCGCTTTGAAACACACACACACACACACACACACACACACACATGTTTGTCCAGTCTGCACTAGCAACATGTGGACAGTGTATGCGTATAGCTGATTCAGTCTATAATATCTAAACTGAATTTCACAATGACATAGGGAATTTTTTTTTCTTCCGTTACCTTTTCGGAGTGTTCTGCTTTTTCGTACTGACAAACTGCTGTCACAAGTTTGTTCCACCTGTGCTGCGATGCACACCAGCAGGTGCAGAGTTCAACAGCTAGGCTACCAGGATCGTATCACCCACGGTGGATAAGTCAAGGTCAAAACACAACCGTCAACGTTTATCATCGTTGCGAACACTTAGGGAGAGATCAGGTGTAGTGAATTGGTTGAACGGTTTTCCACATGGTAGGCATCTGCTTTTGTTCGGCTTGTTTGCGTTCTCTGCTGTTTTGATCCATGATTGGTCTGTTTTGATGCATGATTGGTCTGTTTTGAGCTATGATTGGTCTGTTTTGATCCATGATTGGTCTGTTTTGATCCATGGTCTGTTTTGATCCATGACTGGTCTGTTTTGAGCTATGATTGGTCTGTTTTGATCCATGATTGGTCTGTTTTGATCCATGGTCTGTTTAGATCTATAATTGGCCTGTTTTGATCCATGGTCTGTTTTGATCCATGGTCTGTTTTGATCCATGATTGGTCTGTTTTGATCCATGATTAGTCTGTTTTGATCCATGGTCTGTTTTGATCCATGATTGGTCTGTTTTGATCCGACTGGACTACTTTGATCCATGATTGGTCTGCTTTGATCCATGATTGGTCTGCTTTGACTGCTTTGATCCATGATTGGTCTGCTTTGATCCATGATTGGTCTGTTTTCGGCGAGAATTTTGTATTACATGGTATACCAAAGAAGAAAAATCAAAGAATGTTTTAGTGAAGATCACCGAATTCATGTTTTTCACACACACACACACACACACACACACACACACACACACACACACATATGTTGTATACCTCAGATCGATCATTCCGTGCAAACTGAGATCTGATGGTCTGAGACTGGTTTTTTGTTTGGATCTTCGTGGTGTCTTGTCCTTTACAGTGGTGATGAAATCCTCCGCCCTCACCGCAGGGACTGACCCTTGATGTTGTTGTGTGATGAACAGATGGTGCTGTTGTTTGCGTCTCCCTTGAAGGGCTGGCAGCTGCAGATCTTCGAGCATTTCAGCCACACACCCCTGGAGCAGCCCTGCATCATGAAACGGGCTGAACGATGTTGAAGGCCCTCGAGCTTTTCTGTGCCCTTTTGTAGACAGGGTTCCGAACTGCTTAGCTATAGCTAAGACGATTCTGATAAGGGGCCTGTACTCTGGTCTTCTACTTTCTTGAGGACGAAGCACAAGTTCCCTCTGAGCAGCTGTGAGCTGGCCTTAGCTTCTCGGTGATTGTGCTGACATGTTCTGATTAGGCATATTACCATCAGTTTGTGTGCAAGGTACGGGTTTTAGTCGACCTGTTAAAGGATGTGATTAGCCTTTTGATAGAAATGGGATGAAGTGCTGTGGATGCTCAGGATGAAACATTTTGTTCAGTTAGATTTTCCTGTTCTTTGCCTATGCTTCAAGGTTTTCCAGATTTGTGTGTGTGTGTGTGTGTGTGTGTGTGTGTGTGTGTGTGTGTGTGTGTGTGTGTGTGTGTGTGTGTGTGCGCGCGCGCGCGCGCGCGGCGCGCAAGATTCTATGGTGCTCCTGGATTTGCTGATAGAGGAGACAAGCTTCTGGCAGATCTTTTTATGTAAAGACAGAATGAGGAGCGGTCCCAGCGCAGCACCCTGAGATACCCCTTAATCTACCAGAATATCTAGAATGTTCACCCTCTTCTACCATGCTTATCTGCTGGCAGATGAGGAAGGTGGTCAGTCAATAAAGTCAGTTCCCGTTGATGCTGTAGAAGTCAAGTCTGGTTTGCAGTATTGCATGCGGACTGTATCTGTCAAATGCTGTGCAGAAACCTAAAATGGCATCATCTGGCTATAATATTATTTTCTCGTCTAAACTTTGGCAAAGGTCGTGGATTGTTACAGTTGCTAGCTGCGCCTTAATTAAAGGGGTAGCCAGAACAGAATCAACGTCTGGGGCCGATGAGAATATTGTGGCACTGAACTTTCTTCATCAGATGTCTGAGTTTATATGCTCCAGTAGCTTTCAGGAGACTGGGGTCGGAGTATTAAGGTCGGATTCATTTAGACAATAGTGGGTCCAGTCTGTGTATTTCTTTGACATTTACGCAGACCATGGAAGTATTTTCTGGTCAAAATCACTGTAATTCGTGGTAGAAAGAAGCTGCAACGGAAGAAAATGATTCTTTTGAAGGCAAGTCAGCGGTGGTGTTATCGGCTTAGAGTGACTGTGGAGTATCACACTGGAAACGCCCCCGTGGGGATACCAGGGGCTCTTTTGTACACATAGTTCCCCCTCCTCCTGGACATTCTGTGCTAGCAACGTCCCCTTCTCCTTTCGCTCTCAGTGACTGTCTCCTCCTTTGCTGTACTGTCGTCTACTGTCCTCTCTGTCTACCATATCTTTTATCTATCTTTTGCCACAACCTCTTCCCACAAATTTCTGCGCTCAACGAAGTCGGAGTGAACTGACTATACTCTCGAGTGTGAGTAACCTGACAGGGTAAAAACGAGTTCACACGCTATCAGATACTGGAACGCTGAAGAAGAAGACCACCGGAAAGTACTGCGCGATATAGTGGTGCATAAAGGGTTAAGGTCGGCGAGTAATAGGACCTGGAACAGCTACCGTCATGTGATAACCCACGGTCTACGTCTGGCCCGCTGGAGCTGATTAAGCCCGGCCAGTCGTCTGTGTGGGCTGGTCATGTTGGTGTGGGAACACTGTGCTGTTGATTCAAGCCGCTTGGCGGGCAGTGTGTGGGAGAGCTGGGTCAGGCGTGTTTAGCTGAGCCAAGGGATTGTCGAGTGTGCGCTGTGTTGTTAGAGTTGTCTGTAAGCTTTTTTTTTTTTTTTTCTCCCCCCTGTTGAAGGTGAGCAGTAGGTGTGTATGTGTGTGTGTGTGTGTGTGTGTGTGTGTGTGCGTGTGTGTGTGTGTGTGTGTGTTGTATACTGTGGTGTGTGTGTGTGTGTGTGTGTGTGTGTGTGTGTGTGTGTGTGTGTTGTGCTATGCTTGTGAGAACACGTACACGAGTGTATGTGTGTGTGTGTGTG
>JADBJO010006602.1:90000-95000 GCA_016801955.1 Conus betulinus
CTTTTCGACAGCTTTTCTGCTATTTTAACCCGTTTTCGGCTTTTTGTGCTCCCAGTTCTTATAGAACAGGAGTACTTTAGAATGGGAACGAAGAAATGCTCTAAGTGTGTGTGTGTGTGTGTGTGTGTGTGTGTGTGTGTGTGTGTGTGTGTGTGGTGTGTGTGTGTGAGAGAGAGAGAGAGAGAGAGAGAGAGAGAGAGAGAGAGTCCGTCCGTGGTCAAAACGTGTTCCACTCGCTCCAGACAAAACTACTGGACCGATCAACAGTAAACAAGTGGGGTAACTTTTGCTCCCATAAGGAAACTAACACATAGTAACTTTTATTCCAGACTGGCACAGCCTTTTAGACTTGAATAAAGTCAGACAAATACAAAGACGAACAATCTAATGGTGGGGGAAAAAAACAAGTGCAGGCGAGCAACTCAACTGTCTTCATAGTAATGACTTAGCAAAGATTTGGACTTGAGATGTGTGTGTGTGTGTGTGTGTGTGTGTGTGTGTGTGTGTGGTGTGTGTGTGGGGGGGGGGGGGGGGGGTGAAGATGGAGAAACTGGGAACATGAAATTAAGAAAAATATGTTACAGATAAGAAAACACTTCACTAGCTGCATAAGGGAACCATCGTAATCCCTTTTGAAGACAGATACATTTGTATTGCCTGCTCCGAGGCCTTTCGTCCGCTGGGTCGGAACTCATCAGGGGGACACGGCTGCTCCTGGCGTCAAATAGACACATCACAGTCCATAATACCGTGGTGTTCTCACCACCACGAGGATGCAAAAAAAATCCAATAGCAGCCCCAAAGCAGCCACTGAAGGGTAGTAAATGAAGCCAAACGAAAGTGTGGGGAAAGTTGCTGAAAAACTTTTCTGAAAATTTGTAGGTATGTTCATTATGGGTCACGGATGAGGCCCGATGTGTTATTTTACCGTTATAGCCGTTAGTAACGGCCGTAACGGCCCATAACGGTTTTCCTTCTTTATGGAATATCTCAGAAAGTACTTGTCCAATCTCTGAAAATTTATAGGCATGTTCATTATGGGTTACGGATGATGTCCGATGTGCTTTTTCACCATTATAGCCGTTATTAACGGCTGTAACGGCCCATAATGGTTTTTCTTTTTTATGGAATATCTCAGAAAGTACTTGGCCGATCTTTCTGAAAATTTGTAGGTATGTTCATCATGGGGTCACGGATGAGGCCCGATGTGTTATTTTACCGTTATAGCCGTTACTAACGGCCATAACGGCCCATAACTGTTTTCCTTCTTTTATGGAATATCTCAGAAAGTACAAGGCCGATCTTTCTGAAAATTTGTAGGCATGTTTATTATGGGTCACGGATGATGCCCGAGTGTAATTTTACCGTTATAGATGTTACTAACGGCCATGACGGCCCTTCTTTATGGAATATCTCAGAAAGTACATGGCCAATCTTTCTGAAAATTTGTAGGCATGTTATTATGGGTCACGGATGATGCCCCGATGTGTAATTTTACTATTATAGCCGTTACTAACGGCTATAACGGCCCATAACGGTTTTTCTTCTTCATGGAATATCTGAGAAAGTACTTGGCTGATCTTTCTGAAATTTGTAGGCATGTTCATTATGGGTCACGGGTGATGCCCGATGTGTTATTTTTAACCGTTACTAGCGGCTATAACCGCCCATTATGGTTTTTGTCTTTATGGAATATCTTAGAAAGTACTTGGCCGATTTTTCTGAAAATTTGAAGGTATGTTCATTAGGGGATGATGCCCGATGTTTTAGTTTACCGTTATAGCATCGCTAACGGCTACAATGGCCCATAACAATTTTCTTCTTTATGGAAAATCTCAGAAAGTACATGGCCGATTTTTAAAAAAATTGTAGGTATGTTCATTATGGGTCACAGATGATGGCCGATGTTTGTTAGAATAGCCGTTACTAAAGGCTATAACGGACCAAAACGGTTTTACCTCTTTATGGAATTTCTCACGTGTATTCCAGATAAACTGGGAGTACGTTTATATGCTTTGCATTTTTTTGTAATTTTTTTTTGTGTGCATTGATTTGTTTTTTGCTTGTTTGTTTGTTAGATTTTTTTTCTTTGTTGCAATATGATCCACTCAATTTCTGTTATCACATTCAGTTTGATATTATATGAAACCATATATATATGGGCCATTGTAGCCGTTAGCGATGCTATAACGGTAAACTAAAACACATCGGGCATCATCCCCTAATGAACATACCTTCAAATTTTCAGAAAAATCGGCCAATATGATCCACTCAATTTCTGTTATCACATTCAGTTTGATATTATATGAAACCATATATATATATATATATATATATATATATGTGTGTGTGTGTGTGTGTGTATGTGTGTATGTGTGTGTGTGTATTGAATATACATCATGAATATATTATGATATATATTTTTATAGCTACACAGAAAATCTTTGAAGATAGGCAGAAGACCCTAAAGTAAAAAAATTTATCGTAGGTCATTTTTTGCTTGTGTCGAAGCTTCATTTGTGTGTGTGTGTGTGTGTGTGTGTGTGTGTGTGTGTGTGTGTGGAAGCATGCGTGCGCATACTTTGTGAGTGTGTGGTGTGTGTGTGTGCGCGCGCGCGCGCGCGCGCATGCACATGAGTGTGCGTGTGGGGAAGCATGCATGTGCATACTTTGTGTGTGTGTGTGTGTGTGTGTGTGTGTGTGTGTGTGTGTGTGTGTGTGTGAGCAGTGTCCGGGAGGTGGCGGTGGGGGACAGTACGGTGCTGGTGGTGAAGGAGGAGGGGCAGTATTACGCTGTGGGCAACACAAGTGCACACACTACGGCGCTCCGCTCTCCAAAGGTCAGTGCTCCCCCTGGAACCCTTTGACCCGTCACTCTCCCTTCCATCCCCCCCCCCCCCCCCCCCCCCCCCCCCCCACCACCACCACACACACACTCATTTACATACAGTTGATGGGCAGGGAGGCCTTTGGTCTCACAATATACTCATCTCAGTCTTGGAGTCTTTACCATGCTGATAAGCCTGGCTTCCCCCCCCCCCCCCCCCCCCCCTTAAATCTCAGTCCTTAGATCTCTACTGTTGTTATAGGAATGGCTTGATATCAGTCTTTAGGTCCTACTATCATTATATAGGCCTGGCTCTGTTTCAATGTTTAGATCTTTACTGTTTTTTTTTTTATAAGTCTTGTTCTAACGGAGTCCTTGGATTTCTACTGCTGTTATAGGCCTGTCTCTGCCTTGGTCTTTAGATTTCGGATATTGTCGTTAGCCTGGCTGTATCTTACCCCCCCCCCCCCCCCCCCTTTTTTAGTCCCTATACCTTTACTATCGTTATAGGCCTGGCTCTGTTTCAATCTTTAGATTTCCATTATTTAGGGTTTACTCTGTCTCAGACTGTTGATTTCTACTATTGTTACAGACCTGGACCCCAATTTTAGATCTGTACTATCGTGATAGGCCTGGTTCTATCCGTGTAAGGTCTTTGTACTACGTTCTACGTCCTGATCAGATCTTTTAATCTTCAGTGGTCATATATGTTCTAAATTCTATATCTTCTGTATGTATCTAGAGCGTTGTTATGTTAGTTTGTTTCTTTCTTTTTTTTTTTCTTTTTTTTTTTGTTTTTTTTTTTTTAAAGATATTTGTGTTCGCGCGACACTTAGATTTATATTTTGATCTTAGATCTTATTCATTACTGTATCTCTAAATCGTCATTTTATTAGATCTCTCTCTCTCTCTCTCTCTTCTCTCTCTCTCTCTCTCTCTCTCTCTCTTACTAGAAATCTAGAAACGTATCGTGTAACGTTGCTCTGTGTTCATCCCCCTTCTAAGGGGCTATGGCCTATACGAATAAAAAGCCTTTGTCTTGTCTTGTCTCCTCTCTCTCTCTCTCTCTCTCTTCTCTCTCTCTCTGTTTGGTTTTGTCCAGGGGCTTACTGCAATGGGGTGGTGCGGTGTCCGTGGCACGGGGCGTGCTTCAGTGTGAAGACAGGAGACCTTGAGGATTTCCCTGGCCTGGACAGTTTGCCCGTCTTTCAGGTCAGTGTGAACACCAAACATGTGTACACAAGTGTGTGTGTGTGTGTTCTTCAATTCAATTTTCATCCACATGTCATATTGGACAAAGAGGGGGGGGGGGGGGGGGGGGGGGGGTGAGTGTGTGTGTAGGGGAATTTGGGGAAAGGGGTGGGGGGAAAAAAGATCAAAAGTATCATAGGTATCAGCACACTACTAGTACCGAATTAAGGGGGTTTTCGTGTGAGTGCGAATGCAATTTCAGATTGACATTGTGTGTGTGTGTGTGTGTGTGTGTGTGTGTGTGTGTGTGTGTGTGTGTGTGTGTGCACTCACATGCATTCATGAGGGCGAGCACGTGCGCGATCTTCTGTGTGTGTGTGTGGTGTGTGTGTGTGTGTGTGTGTGTGTGTGTGTGTGTGTTCGCGTGCATGCACGCACGTGCGTTCACGAGGGCGGGCACAATGCGCGCGATCTTCTGTGTGTGTGTGTGTGTGTGTGTGGTGTGTGTGTGTGTGTGTGTGTGTGTATCAGCTTGCCGGTGTATCGTACTTTAAAACCCACAGCGGAAGGAAACAGTACCTGATGTGTTCGATTTTCCTGAACGTCGAACAGGTGGAGGTGAGAGGGGAGGACGTGGTGGTAAAAGCTGACCCCCGAGACCTTGAAGAGCACCAAAAGGGTCAAGGCCATGTCACGGGCTGACCCTAACGTCAAGACGACCTTTGTGTCCTGGTCGGTGGAGGTCAGTTGGTTTTTTGATCGGGGGCAGCGAAAAATGAAGCAATGTTAGGTTCCTTACACTGTGTTTGTTTGCTGGTATCCGTCTAAAGCACATTGATACAATTCAGTATGTGATGATCTGTGCACTACAGCTCATCGTCAGGGCGTGAAAGTGGACTGAATCCCTCCCCTCCCAGCAGAATGCACTGGGAGGCCTTTACCCTTGAGATTGCCTGTAACTGCCATTTCATCTTCTGCTTCT
>JADBJO010006602.1:102500-105000 GCA_016801955.1 Conus betulinus
CACACACACACATACACACACGCACGCACGCACGCACGCACGCACACACACACACACACACACACACACACACACACACACACACACACACACACACACACAGACCCACCCTATCTGTCTATATATGTGTACGTGCCAAGGAGGAAAATCTGTTGTGTTCCAAAATTAGGTCACATATTCGTATTGTTCCAAAATTAGGTCACATATTCGTATTGTACCAAAATTAGGTCACATATTCGTATTGTTCCAAAATTAGGTCACATATTCGTATTGTACCAAAATTAGGTCATATATTCGTATTGTTCCAAAATTAGGTCACATATTCGTATTGTTCCAAAATTAGGTCACATATTGGTATTTAACCATTGCAGCTTTATGCCATCCTGTCACATCCAGAACCTTCTGGAGGCTGTTGCTTGTTGTTTTTGACCATTCTGGTATTCCTTCAGCAGCTGGGTCAGTTACTGGTTGAAACCTGGTTTGTTTTTTTTTCGGCAGAGTAGAGATTTAAGTGCCCATGGTCTGTGTTTGGTCTACAGTGATGTGTCCAAGCACATGGTTGTCAGCATCACACTGACCTATGGGCAGGATGTTGTTGTTCTATGAAGCAGGGCTCCCAAGGCTGCTGTTTTTAAGCAGTCGCCAGACTCCTGGGAAGAGAATTTTAAAGGATCGTCGCTGAGGTCTGAATTGCTTCAGCCATGGTTCCAGCGTCGCCATTTTTCCCTTTGGAAGTGTAATGCATTAATTGTTCCTGCATTCTGGTTTGTTTTTTTTTTTTTTTTTAGCACACCTTAGGTAATATAGACTATGCACAGGGCTACGTGAATTTGGCTGTGTTCAGAAATGAATGGTTTCTGTTTGGATTGTACACTAAGAACAACCCCGCCAACTATGTGCAGGATCAACAAACATGATCCGCTGTGGTCATGACCGCACTGCCGAATTCTGAAGGGTCGACCCGTGTGGTCTGGCCTTTTTTCACCTTTGAAGAATCAACTCATGTGTCCGCCCTTTTTCCACTGTGAAAGGTCGACTGATGCCTGAGGCATAGCTTTCAAGGGTATTCTGTGCGTCACGACCTGTTCAAATCGCACCCCAGTGGGAGCCCTTTAACAGTAAATGACAGACTGTACAACCAGTGTGTGTGTGTGTGTGTGTGTGTGTGTGTGTGTGTGTGTGTGTGTGTGTGTGTGTGTGTGTGTGTGTGCGTGCGTGTGTGTGTGTGCAGGCCTCGCACCATGCCTATCCCTGGCCAGGACCTGCAGAACGTCTTTGTGCTGAGGACCCCAGAGGACGCCAACAGGATCGCTGCCAGCAGCAAGGGCAGAAAGGTCGTCATCATCGGCTCTTCTTTCATTGGTGGGTCTTTGTTTTTCTCTACAACCCACCGCTGTCATCGTCAGCTCTTCACTCATGGCTGGGTCCCTCTGCTTACTTCTCCTACCAACAGTCGTTATCATCATCGGCTCTTCTTTCGTGGATGGGACCTCTCGCATCCTTTAACTATCAACAGTTTTTTGGTCATCATCATCGGCTCTTCTTTCGTGGATGGGACCTCGGCATCCTTTAACAACCAGCAGTTTGGCCATCATCGGTTATTCTGAAATTGGTGGGTTCTCCTTTTCCTTCACTGCCGACGAATCTTTTTGTGCGCTGGTGGTTCTCCTTTTCCTTCACTGCCAACGAATCTTTTGTGCGCTGGTGGGTTTCTCCTTTTCCTTCACTGCTAACGAATCTTTTTGTGCGCTGGTGGGTTCTCCTTTTCCTTCACTGCTAACGAATCTTTTGTGCGCTGGTGGGTCTCCTTTTCCTTCACTGCTAACGAATCTTCTTGTGCGCTGGTGGGTTCTCCTTTTCCTTCACTGCTAACGAATCTTTTGTGCGCTGGTGGGTTCTCCTTTCCTTCATTGCTAACGAATCTTTTATGCACTGGTGGGTTCTCTCTTTTCCTTTTATTCCCAGAGATGTCATCGTCAGCTCTCTTCTTCGATTAGTGGCTTCTCCTTTTCCTTCACCATCTGCTCTTCTTTCACTGGTCCATTTTTCTGTCCCTTCACTGCCAGCTCTAATGGCATTGGAAACTGCGATTTGGAACATTGTGATCATGTGGCTGTGACTGATGTGCAGGGATGGAGGTGTGAACAGACAGTGCGCAGCGTATCAGGGGTGATGTGACTACAGTGCACAGTGCATGTGACTGACGGTGTGTGCAGGGATGGAGGTGTAAAGGGTGTGCAGTGTATCAGGGATGATGTGACCGACAATGTGTACAGAGACTGGGGTACAGTGCGCAGTGTATCAGGGGTGTTGTGACTGACGGTGTGTGCAGGGATGGAGGTGTAAAGGGTGTGCAGTGTATCAGGGATGATGTGACTGACAATGTGTACAGAGACTGAGGTACAGTGCGCAGTGTATCAGGGGTGTTGTGACTGACGGTGTGTGCAGGGATGGAGGGGTAAACAGTGCGCAGTGTATCAGGGGTGTTGTGACTGACGGT
>JADBJO010006602.1:110000-112500 GCA_016801955.1 Conus betulinus
TTCAATATGATGTATCATAATGCAATATGATCATTTAATATGATGCAATGCAATGCAATATGATCATTCAGTATGATGCAATGCAATGCAAGATGATAATTCAGTATGATGCAATGCAATGCAATATGATAATTCAATATAATGCAGTGCAATATGATAATTCAATATGATGCAATGCTATGCAATATGATAATTTCATATGATGATGCAATGCAATGCAATATGATGATTCAGTATGATGCAATGCAATGCAATATGATAATTCGATATGATGCAATGCAATGCAATATAATAATTCAGTTTGATGATGCATCACAATGCAATATGATAATTCAGTATGATGCAGTGCAATGCAATATGATAATTCAGTATGATGCAATGCCATGCAATATGATTATTCACTATGATGCATCACAATGCAATATGATAATTCAGTATGATGCAATGCAATGCAATGCAATGCAAAATGACACAGTATAATGTAGTACAGTGCAATATGTTGCAACACTGCACAGTACGACTCAAATAATACAACACAGCACAATTCAGTACATGCTGTGGGATTTAGCTCAACACAGAGCAATACAACACATCATGATACAGATCAGCACAGGGCAGTACAACACTACATGATACACAGCTCAACACAGTGCAATACAGCTCTACATGTTACAGCTCAACACAGAGCAATACAACACTACATGATACAGCTCAACACACCGGGCAATACAACACTACATGATACAGCTCAACACCGGCAGTGCAACACTTCATGATACAGCTCAACACCGGGCAATACAACACTACATGATACAGCGCAACACCGGGGAATACAACAATACATGATACAGCTCAACACAGAGCAATACAACACTACATGATACAGCTCAACACCGGGCAACACAACACTACATGATACAGCTCAACACAGGGCAGTACACACTACATGATACAGCTCAACACCGGGCAATACAACACTACATGATACAGCTCAACACAGAGCAATACAACACTACATGATAAAGCTCAACACAGGGCAATACAACACTACATGATACAGCTCAACACAGGGCAACACAACACTACATGATACAGCTCAACACAGGGCCATACAACACTACATGAAACAGCTCAACACAGAGCAATACAACACTACATGATACAGCTCATACAGGGCAATACAACACTACGTGATACAGCTCAACACAGGGCAGTACAACACTACATGATACAGCTCAACACAGGGCAGTACAACACTACATGATACAGCTCAACACAGAGCAATACAACACTACATGATACAGCTCAAAACAGGGCAATACAACACTACATGATACAGCTCAACACAGGGCAATAGAACACTACATGATACAGCTCAACACAGGGCAATAGAACACAACATGATACAGCTCAACACAGGGCAATACAACACTGCATGATACAGCTCAACACTGGGAAGTACAACACTACATGATACAGCTCAACACAGGGCAATACAACGCTGCATGATAGAGCTCAGCACAGGGCAATAGAACACAACATGATACAGCTCAACACAGGCAATACAACACTACATGATACAGCTCAACACTGGGAAGTACAACACTACATGATACAGCTCAACACAGGGCAGTACAACACTACATGATACAGCTCAACACAGGGCAGTACAACACTACATGATACAGCTCAGCACAGGGCAATAGAACACAACATGATACAGCTCAAGACAGGGCAACACAACACTACATGATACAGCTCAACACAGGGCAGTACAACACTACATGATACAGCTCAACACAGGGCAATAAACACAACATGATACACCTCAACACAGGGCAGTAGAACACTACATGATACAGCTCAACACAGGGCAACACAACACTACATGATACAGCTCAGCACAGAGCAATACAACACTACATGATACAGCTTAACACTGGGCAGTACAACACTACATGATACAGCTCAACACAGGGCAGTACAACACTACATGATACAGCTCAACACAGGACCACACGACACTACATGATACAATACAATGCAACACTACATGATACAGCTCGACACCGGGCGGTACAACACTACGTGATACAGCTCAACACAGGGCAATACAACACTACATGATACAGCTCAGCACAGGGTAATACAGCACTACATGATACAGCTCAACATAGGGCAATGCAACACTACATGATACAGCTCAACACAGGGCAATACAACACTACATGATACAGTTCAACACAGGGCAACACAACACTACATGATACAGCTCAGCACAGGCAGTACAACACTACATGATACAACTCAACCAGGGCAATACAACACTACATGATACAATACAATGCAACACAACATGATACAGACCAGCACAGGCAAGACAACACTACATGATACAGCTCAACACAGAGCAATACAACACTACATGATACAGCTCAACACAGGGCAATACACAACACTACATGATACAGCTCAACACAGGGCATAGAACACAACATGA
>JADBJO010006602.1:127500-130385 GCA_016801955.1 Conus betulinus
CAGCAAAAAAAACAAAACAACACTGAAGACAGTAATTGCTTAGTTACGGAGCCAGCATGAGTGAGCCACCACGACTGGCCAACGACAGCCTCCATGGATTTGTCGATACTGATGACTCTGACAGAGCCAATTCTGGGTCATAAACGTGGCGAGATGATCGAAAGTGAGGTCACCATGACAGCAGGGCATGGAGGGTCACAACATTTGAAACATTTTTCATGCTGATCGAAATTAAAAAAAAAAAAAAACAAACAAAAAAAAACAACAATATAAACAATGTTAGGTAGGCGCTTAAGGTCTGACCAGCGCATGGGGCCAATGCGTAGTTCAGACATCCGCTAAGTCATAGCCACCAGACCCTCTTCTTCAATTCTCTCATCTTAGTTGTCAATTTATTTATCCATCAGCTAAAAAATCATGCGTAGCGTGGTCTCAAAACTTAGCGGATGTGGTATAGCGTGTATGGACTAGTCTGCACGCAGTGACGCCTCCTTGATGAAACTGAAACTGAAACTCAATTTCAGTTTCATCAAGGAGGTTTTCACTGCAGGTGGACTAGTCCATACACGCTGTACCACATCTGCCGAGTTTTGAGACCACGCTGCGCAGGGTTTACAGCTGACGGAGAGAGGAGTTAATGACTGTGATGAAAGGATTTAAGACACAGGTCTCATGGATACCATTTAGCAGACGTACGAGTTGCGTATTAGCCCAACGCGCTGGTCAGACCTTGGGTAGCTATATAACATTGTCTGTGCCACTATCATCAATGTATGTTTGTGTTTGCGCGGTGTATGTGTGTGTGTGTGTGTGTGTGTGTGCTACGATGCTCGCACTGCTCTGTTCCCGATGCTATGTCCACCCATGTAGTTCAGCCATAGCTGAACGGACATAGGAAATGGCATTTCCCTGCTGGGCACAGCGGGAATCGAACCGACAGCACCTTGGAGCAATGAGCCACCGATGTCCATATGTCAGGTGAGGAGGTGGTCAGTCAGGCCTGCCTTGAAGACAACAGAGGCAAAGACACACGCAGTGCAATCATACAGTGCATGACACAAGTTGAGTCTACCCTATTTTTTTTTTTTCGCGGAGAGGGTGGGGTGGGGAAGAAGAGGGGTGGGGGGACACACACACACACACACACACACACACACACACACACACACACGAGATTTCCAGAATCAGATCAGCAATTGTTCAAAATGTATCGGTATGCAGAAGATGAAGCTGACGAGACACTTACGACCACTGCACAACAGATACCACAATAGATACCAACCCTTCGCGATCCATCCTGAACAGCACAGAAATCAAACACGATGGGGGTACCAGCCTGCACTGGCTGACCACTGGACACTAGCACAATAGACACCAACTCCTAACGAACCATCCCGAGCAACCAAGAGTCACACGATGGGAGTACCAGCCTAAGATGTTGTCTCTCAGTTTGTGAACGTGAAGTTCAGTTCTCAGCATTGAAGACCAATAAATAATAAAACAGGAAAGATTCCACAGCGCCGTTTAGAACCCACGTCATTTCGATACGAGTAAGATCGATGGTGATGTCGCGCAAAGAATCAAATGCACGTTTCACTGAGAAAGAACTGAATGGTATAGCAACAGCAACAACACCAGCACACCGTGAAGAGTGTCGACCATATAGAAGACTTCTGAGGATTGTTTGGCTGTCACTGAGGTGAAAAAAAAAAAAAAAAAAAAAAAAAAAAAAAAAAAGGAAAAAAAAAAAAAAAAAAAAAAGAAAGAGCTGCTCTAAAAGTGCAGACGTTTTCTTTCTGAAGCTGAACTCTTAAAAGACACAATTCACCTCGTTTGCAGTGAAGATAACATGAATCATTCACGGAAAGAACAGGAATTTTCATGGAGTTGGTTATAGCATTGCTAAAATAATGTGCTGGGGGGGGGGGGGGGGGGGGGGGGGGGGGGGGGCAGTGGACACAGTACGGCCACGAGACTTAACTGGCGGTAACAGTACAGCTCCCACTTCCTGTAACTGTGCTCCTCCCCACCTCCACACCCATACCCCTTCCTTCCAAAAATCGCTCAGCGTGAAGTAAATAGTCCCGTTTTTGGAAGAGAAAAAAAAAAGGCCAGGGGAAGATACTACCTGTCTTTCCACTGCAAATAAGAGTTAACTTTTCTCAGTTCACAGGTCCGAATCATTACGCGATTTGTGCCTACGTCGTTTGATAAACAAACGTCACATCAAACCCCAAAACATGCAGATCTGAATCGACCAGTCATAATAGCCATCAAGAAGTCGAGCAGTTTGCACAGATCCACCACTGTACTCCAGTGGATTCCATCCCACTGTGGGATCACTGTGCATGAGAAGGCTGACGCTTTAAGTTTGGAACGATGAAACAAGAAGCTCAAACAAAACGTTTTCTCCGGCTCATTCCTAACAAAGTGCAGATAAACGATGCAAAGAACCTGGAGAGCTTATTGAGTGAGCTGAGAAATGAAAGTTGAAAGATATTTGCGTTTGTGATCAACGTTCTTCTTGAGTCTTTTAGAAAAAAGAAATTGTGTTCACCGAGACAAGTTGTGGATTTGAGGATGAAGTATGTGTCATAATTTTTTTCTCAGCTATTGCCAAAAGGAAGTACATTAAAAATTTCCTCTCTTGCTCTCAGTACATTTTCCCCTGAAGTAGATTTGCTCAGTGATTTTTTTTTCCTCCTCATTTGTGCCTTACAAAATGTGAATAAAAAAAAATGAACCGATGTGCGGAGAACTGAAGGCGAAAGAGAGAGAGAGAGAGAGAGAGAGAGAGAGAGAGAGAGAGAGAGAGAGAGACGGGGGGGGGGGGGAGCGAACAGACGGACAGACGTTTCTCGCCTGAATACCTTTTGCAAAGCTAC
>JADBJO010006603.1:0-2500 GCA_016801955.1 Conus betulinus
TCGGAGCGGTGTACAGCGAAGCCCTCAACATGCTGCTGCTGACTCTGCGAGGCACGCCCTGCACGTACTACGGGGAGGAGCTGGGCATGCAGCCCATTGAGGTCAGCTTCCAGCAGACTCAGGACCCCTGGGGAATCAACTTTGGACCGGTGAGTGCCGTTGGTCAGCACGTGTTGGGGTTCATCAGTAGATGCTGTTCTGTTGAGGGTTGTGGTGAGTGTCGTTGGTCAGCACGTGTTGGGGTTCATCAGTAGATGCTGTTGTGTTGAGGGCTGCGGTGAGTGTCGTTGGCCAGCACATGTTGGGGTTCATCAGTAGATGCTGTTCTGTTGAGGGTTGTGGTGAGTGTCGTTGGTCAGCACGTGTTGGGGTTCATCAGTAGATGCTGTTCTGTTGAGGGTTGTGGTGAGTGTCGTTGGTCAGCACGTGTTGGGGCTCATCAGTAGATGCTGTTCTGTTGAGGGTTGTGGGAGTGTTGTTGGTCAGCACGTGTTGGGGCTCATCAGTAGACGCTGTTCTGTAGAGGATCGTGGGTCTGTGTTCTGTTTGGGTGACTGTTAGTTACGCCATTGACTGTTTGTTGGGCCAGTGACTGTATGTTCGGCTGTTGACTGTGTTTTTTTTTTTTTTTAGGTCGTTGACAGTTTGTTAGGCCATTGACTGTGTTAGGCCATTGACTGAATGTTAGGCCATTGACTGTTTGGTAGGCCATTGACTGTTTGTTAGGCCATTAACTGTGCGTTAGGCCATTGACTGTATGTTAGGCCATTGACTGTTAGGCCATTGACTATGTGCTAGACCATTGACTGTTAGGCCATGGACTGTTTGTTAGGCCGTTGACTGTTTTTTTTTTTTTTAGGCCATGTCACATCACATCCAAATAAGTGTGCAACACAATTTAGAAAGAGAGGGGGTTAGTTACCGCCAAGGACACAGACAGAGTACAGGACTAGACACAATGCATTTCGACCTGTTGGGTCTTCTTCAGGCGAAAAAAACATTAATGTTTCGGACAGTGAAGATGAATAATAAAGAAAATAATAATATAATATAATATAATATAATATAATATGATTTAATATAATATAATATAATATAATATAATATATATAATATAATATAATATAATATAATATAATATAATATAATATATATATAAAATGATATGATATGATATGATATGATATAATATAATATAATATAATATAATATAATATAATATGATATAACATAATATCGTGCAGCACGATTTTCAATGCATTTCCCGTCTGCCTGTCTTTGGTAAGAAGTAGGCCCTGAAGCTGTTTCGCGAGTGGACTCGTATCATGAAGTGGTCTAGCCAGACGAAATACATTTCTTCTCATTTGCATTATGATCCCATGAAGGGCGCTGCTAGTAGAGACAGGACTAGGCCTCGTCTGGTAGGGAAGTAGCACAAGAGAACTGGACATGATAGGGAAGTAGCACAAGAGACTGGACATGATAGGGAAGTAGCACAAGAGAACTGGACATACCCGTTTCAGATTGTTGGTGTGATGCACTGCAACCACGCCTCTCATTCCGCTCCCCCATCCCCTCCTGTCCCCAGCTACTGCCCTCGCTCGCCCGCCACAATCCCAGTACCGGCAATCCACAAGGAGCAGTCAGTGTCAAGTCATCATGATGCAACCCACCTGAGGAGACACAGCACTGCTGCCGGATCACTTCGCTGGTGTTCAGTGGTAGCCTGTTCTGAGCCAACATTTGAAGAGCACCTCCAACTACCACCCCCCCCCCTCCCCACCCTCTCCCCAATAATGTTTAGTCGCGAAGCCAGCGTGAGTGAGCTCTCCCACTGGAGGGCGCCACGCATTCGTCCAACAACATTCAACCTGGATTTGCCGATACCAGTGACCCTGACCAAATCAAACCAAGGGCACAGACGTGTAAAGACAATCAAAAACTGAGGCCACCATGAGAGCAGGGCATGAAGGGCCACAGAATTTGAGATCTTTTTATGTTCATCCTTGAGGATCAGGATGACGTTACGGATTTCTATTCTGGTCTGACACTGCACGACAGACCTGTACTCCAAGCTTAGTTACATAATATAGATCCCAGCGTCAACCAGGTCCGAGAGATACAAACACATGCAATGCTGGTCGGCAAATATGAGCAACACTGTCAAGGACGCATCCATTTATGAGATGAAACTCGACTGTGTGCTTCCAGTCTTTCCAGATGAACACACAACAAAGCTCAACTCCTGGAAGGAGCCGGTCGGGGCGGAAAACTCCACAAATGAATGGCTCTGATGGGAATCGAACCTGCCATCTCCCACCTCGGAGTCCGCATTGCTAACCACTTCGCCACGGTGGCTGGTTGGGTCAATTTTTTGCGATGGAAATGTATCTGCAGGGAGCGATATTGAAGACTGAAAGAAACAGGTATTCACACACACACACACACACACACACACACACACACACAACACACACACACGCCACACGAGCAGGCTGAT
>JADBJO010006603.1:5000-17500 GCA_016801955.1 Conus betulinus
ACAGGTGATGCAGGATCGCTCCCAGCTGGCTAGCCTGAGTCCCACCCGCTCCTTCGGGTCTATCGCTTTCTCTTCTCGGCTCAGCCCTATCCCAGCTCTTGCAGGACCTACGGGAGGGGAGGGATGGTAGAGCTGGGGGTAGTGGGGGGGGGGGGGGGGGGGGGGGGGGGGGGGGGGGGGGGGGGGGGGGGGGGGGAGGGGGCACTGATTCTGATAGCTTCCTCCATCTTGGTCTGTCTTCTGAATATCAAGAAAGGCGTGGGATACCCAGAGTTGTCCACTCCTTGTCGTTGTCAGGTCAGCTCATCGGCTGACCTCCCCTCTTTTCTTCTGTCCTTCACAGAGGTTTTGCCTGGAGACCTGGAATGGAGACGGGCTCCGACGGGTTGTTCACTGTCGCCTACAGAAAGGACGTGCAATACATGATGACTGACGCAGTACCAAGACATGATGACTTATACAGTACAAAGACATGGTGACTTATACAGCACCAAGACATGATGACTTACACAGTACCGAGACATGAAAAACTTATACAGTACCAACACATGATGACTTATACAGTACCACGACATGATGACTTATACAGTACCACGACATGACTTAAACAGTACCAAGACATGAAGACTTGTACCATACCAAGACATGATGACTCATACAGTACCACGACATGATGACTTATACAGCACCACGACATGATGACTTATACAGCACCAAGACATGATGACTTATACAGTACCAAGGCATGATGACTTATACAGTACCATTTTTCCCCCATTTATGTTTCCAGACTCAAAGGGGCAGTCCCACACACAAACCTCAGTTCAGCTCTACTCTGCCTTGGCCGCGCTCAGACAACAGCCCGCCTTTCAGAGAGGAGACCTCCTCTTCTCCCACACCGATGACAACATCATCTCCTACGTCAGGCAACTTTCCGGAAGTGACGACGCTCACAAGGCTCGGTACCTGGTGGTTCTCAACTTTGGGCGGCAGAGCTGCAAGAACGATTACTCTGCCAGCCCTGTGAAGAGTACGAAGGGCGTGGTGGTGGAGGCCACGAGTGGTTTGACTGCCAGGGTCAAAGGGGCGGAGATGTCTCTCTCCAGGAGCTGGAACTGCAGCCAGGGGAGGGGGGCATCGTCTTTGAGGTGGTGTAAAGGGAGGGGAAAAAAGAAAGAAAGAAGAAGAAATAAAAAAAAAACAAAACAAAAACAAAAGCAAAAACAAACAGACAAAAAACAGAACCAAAAACAAACAAACAAACAAACAAACAAAGAGAAACAGAGGTTGGTGAATTGTATGATTTACTTACTTAATGATTAATAACCTTTATTCCCAAGGGTTTAACAGATAATTTACTGACTGATTGATTATCTTCATTCCCAAAGGTAAAAGATAACTTACTGACTGATTGATAATGTTCATTCCTAAGGGTAATAGATAACTTACTGACTATTGATAATCTTTATTCCCAAGGATAACAGATAACTTACTGGTTGATTGATAATCTTTATTCCCAAGGATAACAGATAACTTACTGGTTGATTGATAATCTTTATTCCCAGGGATAACAGATAACGTACTGACTAGTTGATAATCTTTATTCCCAAGGATACCGGGTAACTTACTGATTGATTAATATTATTTATTCCCAAGGAGAACAGATAAACGAGAAGATGTTTTTCTTCTACTGGCACTTATGGAACAGTGAGACGGGGGCGGTGTGATGGAGTGAGAGAGAGAATGAGGGTTAGGGGAACAGGGAAGCGGAGAGAGGTGAGGGATGGTGGACAGAGAGGTTTTTTTTTTTTTATCTCTTTTGAAAGAAGACGCTGGGTGATAATATTGTTTGTGTGCAATGACTTGACATTCAGAAAAAGAGTATAATTCCTTTTCAGCCATGTACATCTAAAAAAAAAAATATATGCTGTAGCACTATAATTGCGAGGCACATTATCATTTTGATGATCATTTTTCTTTCTTTTTTTTGAGTAGGCATACGGAAGGGAAAGAAAAAGGTTAGTATGCATAGTGGCAACAGCCTTGAAAAAAAATTAGAGTTATATGAACTGCGTCCTATGCAGTCTAGCACCGAGTACATTATGACATTTGTGAGAAACGAATTATTCGAACATTTACCAATGTCCAAATTTTTCCTATAGAGCAGCGGGAGAGCATAACATCTTGTAATGAGAATACAATGCAGTAGATAGACTTGTAACGTTACCCTTGTATCAACTTGATTTGTGAAAACAGTATTCTCCGGTAATTTACACAAATCATTTTCAAGTAATCTAAGTTTTCTATTTTATGTTTGTAACCCATGTCCTTTAATATACATGTTTACACTGGGTTGTATTTTCATAATTCTACTTTATAGTTAAGCTATTTGCCCAGTAAACTAATAAGATATAACATGTCGGTTTTAATTTTGTCATGAGTACCAAGTGATAATAATCAACGATTTTACATTGTGATATAATCTCCATACGTACTGCTAAAGTTTAAAATGCCTGCTTTTGTTTAGTCACGAGTACCAAGTAATGATAGTCAGTGATTTTTCATTCTGAAATAATCTCCAAAAGTACAACTACCTGTAGAAGAAGTAGTAGTAATAGTAGAAGGGGTGGGAGAGAAGGAGGGAAAAGGGAATGACGTGAAGAAGGAATTGTTTTTTTTTGTTTTTTTTTTTACATAAAGTAGAAGACAGAGAACGGCTGTAAATGTATTTTTGTAAACTATTTTGTAAAAAGAGATTACAAACAGCGGTAAGATTCAGCTTTGTGTGTGTGTGTGTATGTGTGTGTGTGTGTGTGTGTGTGTGTGTGTGTGTGTGTGTGTGTGTGTGAGAGAGAGAGAGAGAGAGAGAGAGAGAAGAGAGAGAGAGAGAAAGACAGAGAGAGAGAGTGGGGTAGCGAGTGTGTGTGTGTGTGTGTGTGTGTGTGGTGTGTGTGTGTGTGGTGTGTGTGTGTGGTGTGTATACAACCTGGAGTTAATCTGACAATAGCTTGGTTTCAGTCAGTCAGTCAGTGTGTGTGTGTGAGTGAGAGAGAGAGAGAGAGAGAGAGAGAGAGAGAGGAGAGAGAGAGAGAGAGAGAGAGAGAGAGAGAGAGAGAGAGACAGGCAGGCAGGCAGGCAGATAGACAGACAGACAGAAAGACAGACAGAAGTTTGAAGTTTCGAGATGTAAATCAACCTAGCAGAGTGGTGGTGTCACTTTCGCCTACCCTGACCCCTCACTCCCCCGCCACACCCCCCCCCCCCACCCCCTCATCCCACCCCCGTCACAGCCAACCCCGCCCCCCCCCCCTCCTTCACCACCCCTTCAGGGGTGACACTCCCTCAGCTCGGCTTGGCGATGACGACAGGAGGCAATTATGGCCGTCTGTTCGGAGACCCAATCGATGGCATCCTGCGTGCACGGAATCAGAACTGGCGCTGGGTGGACACGGCAGCAGCGTGAACTGGCGGAGGCAGAGGCTGTGGTTGGCAGGTAGCCTTACATATAGCTGTCAGCGCCCATCCCTCGAGGTTTGGGGCCTTGGGGTGTAGGGAAGTTGGGGTAGGGGTAGGGGTGGGGGAGGTCGGGGAGTGATAGAAGTGGGGCTGGCTCTGGTGTAGAATTTGGTGGACTGAAACTGCGACGGATGAAGTGATATCAGTAACAGACGGAACCAAGTCACTTGATCGTCATACACACACACACACACACACACACGCACGCACGCACGCACGCACGCACGCACGCACGCACGCACGCACGCACGCACGCACGCACGCACGCACGGACGCACACACGCACGCACGCCAGCAAGCACGCACGCACGCACGCACGCACGCATATACAAACACATATACACACAGATTTCAGTAGTTTATTAATTAATAATTTATTCTTTTATCTATTTTTTTTTTTATTAATCTATCTTTTTTCTTTGTTTATTTATTCATTTGCCTATTGATTTGCTGTTTTTCTTCTTCATCATTTATCTTTTGCTATTTATCTAATGACTTGATGTACATTTTTGCTGTCTCATCTTTGGTGACCGCCTTTTGGCACAACTCCTACCCCAGCCATTCCAGTGATACACATCCAAAGGCAAATACGTCCTGTCGCCGCTCACACACACCGCTATCCACAGCGAGCAGTTAATGCCTGGTCATTATAAGGGAACCCGCCAGAGGGACACTCTGCTCTGCTGCCGAGTCACTTGGTCGGTGGTTCAGTGGTGCTTGGTCTGATTCTGCACACGCGCTTCTCCGTTCAGGAGGCTCTTACTGACAATGGCGACAGCGTGAACAGGAATTGGCTCCTGGAGGGTCGCCATTATTTTTTTCTAGTGACGTTTCTCATAAACAGTCCCACAGCGACGACGACGTTGTCACGGACACGGGCATAGACAGAATGTTGACTCTAGCGTCACCATGAGAGCAAGGCCTTTTGAGTTCAAGGCTTTGTTTCAAAGAGCATAAGGGTGGTGAAGATGATGATATTGAATTCCGTTTTTAGTCCCAGATCACATGACAAGACTGCCACTACGCTTCTTTTGGTGAATTGTCCTGGCAACATTAGGCCCGGACGATACAGACAGCTACAGTGTTGAACAGGACATTTTTAGCAGCCCCAGACATAAGGTTATGTGGAAGAAACCAATTCATTATCGATTTCATCGCAGGGTGTTGTGTGGAATTTACGTACACTTTTTTTTTCTGTTTCTGTGCACTTTCAACCCTTTTTATGTTGGAGAAGCCGATTTCTAAGGATAACAACAACATATCACTCTCTCTCTCTCTTGCTGGAGCTCTCCGCAGCTTTTTGATATTGTCGTCCATTCTACTCGTCTCTCCCGTTTGCATAGCTCTTTTGGTCTTTCTGATACAGCCCTCCACTGGGTTTCACTCCTAGACCGACCGTCATCAAGTTATTTGTGCCAATGGCTCTACTTTCAGCCAAACTCCATTACTGTACGGTGTGCCGCAAGGCTCAGTGCTCGGGCCTGTCCTTTTCATTTTGTACGTTTGTTCTGTCTCCGCTACTGTAAATCAACATTCCTATTTCATTTCCCGTCACAGCTTCCCTGCTGACAATCCGGTTTATGTTTCTGGACTTCTTCTGTCTGATTTTCCGACAGTGATTGGGGGTGAATTGAAAAATGTTTATCTTATCTTTAAAAAAAATTCTGGATGGCAGACAAAAGACTTAAACTGAAATGATACTGATCTGTCCACCAGTGTTTTAATCATCCATCTGTTCCATCTTCCCTTGACGGAACCGGCTCATCTATCATTCTTTCTTCTTCTGCTCGTAACCTTTGTGTAACACTGGGTCAGACTCATCGCTTTTAAAACAACATGTTGCTGATATCACCCGGATCTGTATTCTTGAACTCCGTCGCAGTGCTTCCAGCCGGCACCTCCTTTCCGAGAACACCACTAAACGCCTTGTCAGCGCGTTTGTTCTCTCTCGTCTGGACTATTGCAATGCTCTTTTGTCTGGCTCCACATGTTGGATCTTCAAGAAATTTCAGACGGTCCAAAGTCATGCTGCCTGACTTATGTTTCGCCTATCTACATTTGACTACCGTCCCCAGTATGGCTTCCCTCTTGACTTTGCAGTTTGATGTGTATTCTTGTCTACTGCAAACGTCTTGGATATTCAATTGATCAGTCGTACAGATGTTCTTGATTAATAGTACTGCTAATATTATTTACTGCTACTACTACTATTACTGCCATTTCTACTACTACTACTACTACTACTACTATTACTACTACTACTACTACTACTACTACAATTACTACTACTACTACTACTACTACTACTACTACTACTACTACGAACGACGACGACGACGACGACGACGACGACGACCAATACCTCAAGATTCATAACTATTTCAAACTCATGTAAATCAAGCAAATATAAAATCACCTCGAAATACATCTTAGTCTGCTCTCTCCCTCTCTGTCTGTCTGTCTATTTGTCTGTCTATCTGTCTGTCTGTCTGTCTGTCTCGTTTAAATCAGACAACAAAATAATTATCCGAAAATCAGTACCTGTCTATCTATCTGTCCGTCCGTCTGTCTTTCTGTCTATTTGTCTGTTTGTGCTGTTCGTCTGTCTGTCCGTCTGTCTTTTTTGTTTATCTGTCTGTTTGTTTGTCTGTCTGTCCCGTCTCTGCCTGCCTGCTTGCCTGTCTGCCTATCCATTTGTCTCTGTTTGTCTCTCCTCTCCTCTCTCTCTCTCTCTCTTTGAGTGAGTGAGCGAGTGGGTGTGTGGTGTTGTGTGTGAGTGTGTGTGTGTGTGTGTGTGTGTGTGTGGTGTGTGTGTGTGTGTGTGTGTGCCGCGCGCACGCGCGTGTGTGTGTGTTTGTGTGTGCTCGCTTGATTTTTTTCCTTTTTGCCTTAATGAATTGCTGAAAAACGGTGTTCTCAGTTGATTCTTTCCTTACACGCAGATCGTTTTTCCACATGTGTCTGCAGGTTTGCAGATTTCCATAAGCACGATTGCGCATCCATAAGCACGACAATGCAAGAACATGCCAACCGATTTTAAGAAATTCATTCAGTAGATGAAATGTATCTGAAGGACAAACACATTCAGTAGATGAAAATGTATCTGAAGGACAAACACATTCAGTAGATGAAATGTATCTGAAGGACAAACACATTCAGTAGATGAAATGTATCTGAAGGACCAAACGCATTTAGTAGATGAAATGTATCTGAAGGACGAACTCTTCAGTTCTGTTGAAGATCCATGTACAGACTCAGATCAAAGGACAGAGCGAATATCCGCTTTGATGAGGATGAGCTAAAACTAACTACCGAACCGAAGTGTACGCGAAAACTACATCAACAAGAACTACCACTTCTTCTGCACCGCTGCTGCTACTGCTGCTACACCTCTACTGCTGCTGCCGCCGCTGTTCCTTTCTACTGCTACTGCTGTATTGCTGTTTTGCTGCTGCCTGCTGTGTTGGCTAATTCCCACAACCGTTGTTGTATTTCTTAATTCGACACGTTTTGTTATAGTGCATACAAACGCCATGCTATAACCCCGAACACACTTGTCCCTACCCACAACACACTCCACAATCTTCGACTCAACACACACACACAACACAACACACACACACACACACACACCACCACACACCAACCCACAATATACACACACACACACACACACATGTGCACACACACACACACACACAGTCACCACACACACCAAACACTTCCTTACAACTACACACTATCCATCACAATACCTCTAACACATTTGCTGAATTAATAGTCAATGTTAATGGCTATTCAATCTCGTCTTGTGATACATCCATTTCAATTTCTATGTGCACGTCGTTTTGTGTATACTCGAAATCCCTTCTCGCAACAGTCTTTAGAATCAACTAAATCCGAAAACCGGCTGAAATCATCACAGAAATAAAGTACTTATTCAGGTTATCTTATATCCAAGGGGTATCGCAGTGTGATTACTTTGGCTGGTATCCATCTCATTGATGCAATATCTGCGGACATGAATGGACGCTGCGTACAGCGCCGGCAGGTGCAGAAAATTGTCCTTAAAGCCAAGGATAGGGCGCCACTCTTACTTATGAAGATGACAAGAGGTTACTCTCGATGACAGGAAAATAAGCTGCTGTGGAAAGGGGGAAAATATATAAAGAGTACAATGCTTCCAACAAAGTAACATAAGTCGAATTCTTCATAAAGGGTGTTTAAATAGCCCATCGATCACATTTGTAATAAATAATAAGTCAAAACAAAAGGTCCATGTAGGAAAAGATAAACATTTTACGCCGCTGTCAATCAAAAAATAATGGCCAACAACACCCAAAACAAATCACGAAAAAACTTGTGTTCACTGTTTTACAGACGTAGGGGTAAACGCTTTCAAACCAAGGGTTTCATAAAAAACACCCCAATAGGTGTATGCGGGGGCTGTTTGAACTCACTGTGTGTGTGAACAACAACACCATATTTTTGGGTCACAAACTTTTGTCCTATTTTGAATCAGCTTCTAGCCAACTTCGCGTGAAAGATGACTCTAAAGTCCATGATCCAAGAAGCCTGTTCTTCTTTGATATGTAACTATTTATACAAAACTTAGACGCCACATTCCAGCATCGGCTCGGTTTTAGATTTCCGAATAAACCTTAGAACCTGTCTGTCTATGAAACTCGGTGCAAGTTACATGCACATTGATGTATAATAATCGGTTTCTTGTGTGGTAAGGATTTGTGGGCTAGATACTAGTATAAACAATGGATCCGCACTACAAATTGTATTGCCTGCACAAACCAGGGTACGCACTCACTCTCAGCGTCAAGCGGCCGCTCGCCTCACACATAGACACACGCGCGTGCCGCACTCACAACACACACCACCCACACACACACAGACAACCCCTACACACACACACTCCTCTCCTCCACCCCCACACACACACAACACACCCCTCCGTCCTCATCGCACTTCTCATCCCTCCTTCCCCACACACACACCTCCACGCACTGCCATCTACTAAAACACACCTCCCCAATATCAAGTAAATCCATCACCTCTATCCCGTCTAATATCCACATCTTCAAACAGTAGAAAAACAGACGTCAAATGGAAAAGCAAGAAGTAAGATGACAAACAGAGCAAAAGAAGAACGAAGGAAGAAACAACAACAACACAAACACACACACACACACACCACACACACACACACACACACACACACACACACACACCACCAGATCCTTAGGGCATCACACACTCGTTAACTACACGAATAGTGGAAAGACGTTAAATGAATGACACACCGACACACCCACACACACACACACACACACCCACACACACACACACACCACCACACACCACACCCGACATCACAAAACACATTGGCCTGGCAATAAACTACACGCGCCCCACGGCGTCCATAAAAGTAAATCGCAAAGACTACGAGAGAGAGAGAGACGAAGAGAATAGAGAGAGAGAGAGAGAGAGAGGCGACCTTTTTTTACCAGGTAAACGCGGTCAACAAACGACGACAGCTTCATCACACGCGATCTGGTCACCGTGACCCTAAACTCCCAACCCCAAAACTGAGCCCGACCCGCTGCCGCTGCTCCTGAATACAGCAACTCCCATACTGCCCGCTTATCTGCTAATCGCTGACCGTACAAGTCTCTCCGTGCGAGGCGAGTCATACTACCGATCTTTGTAACTACACAAGTTAGGAAATTCAACACAGCGCCTGTGGTAATAGTGCTTAGAATCCTATCTAGCCTGTGATAAAGTAATCGTCAACACACTCATTATGCTGCAGTCACACATTTGGTGGAAATTTGAAAACGTAACTCGAGATATTACGCCATGCAAAATGCATTTATATACAAGCGACAGAAACTGCAGAACACCAACCAAAGACACCTACACCACACACGATAACACACCATTTACAGAAACGTTGGTAGCAGAGAGAGAGAGAGAGAGAGAGAGGAGAAGAAGAGAAGAGAGAGAGAGAGGAGAGCGAGAGATAGAATGGAATTGGGAATGCACACTAACGGGGCGGCTCGGTAAAAAAGAAAAGAAAAACAGATCCTATGCGGCACGGAGTTGGTCCAATATTCGAAGAAGTAGTTATTAGGTGGCAGAATCTGAGTGGCACAGTAGGTGGTTGTCCGGGTGTCTACAATGGGTTAACATAATCTGTCCGGAGGGCACAATCTGGGAGGGGCATGGAAAGAAGGACAGTTTGGTCTTTGCACGCGGTCCCCTTCGGTTGGCAGGCCTAACAAATACACTCCCTCACACCATACACTAAAACTACGTCCCGCGTCCTCCGTACCAGATACGTGGAACATTACTTTTCCATACACATTATACATGGCTCGTTGTTCCGGAGTAACACGCCGGGTGTGGAATTCTCCGATAACCTCACCTTCATTTAAAGCTTGCGACATGCATGACGGGACCTTGTCCACGTTGTGTTTTGGATAATGGAACTCACATACCGACATCTAAAGTCGCTTATGCCTTGAGGAGCAACCCCGTGCTGTCTTTCCCAACTGTTATGTGGGATACACAGACATGCCCACAAGCTAAGAGATGAAGCAAGATTGGCAGGTAGGATGGAGTGAGAGTGGATGTGAGAGAGACTTGGTCACTAATAATGTGTTACGAATTGTGGTGTGACATGTTTGTGTGTTAAATAGTGACAAATGATGTGGTGGTAATGTGTTTATTGTGGCCATGAGTTGTGCCTGCGGCGCCGCGCGGCTCCTCACGACAATTGCAAGCCGGGTGCATTGTTTACTGGGTGTGCATGCATGCGTCAATTTCGCATTTGTACACGCTCTCTGTCCTTCTTTTTTTTTTTCTTGGTCCTCTGACATGGCCTCAAGGGAAAGGCCCGCAAACAGAAACACTAATAAGATCTACAATCAATTGCAGATCTTTATGGTTCGTTCTCCGGCGACTCCCGGTCTGCGCGGACCCCCAAATGCAAGTCTCATCAACTCTCAAATACACCCGGGAAACACAATCCTCATGTGCCGAAAGAATCTCCATTCTCAAATATTCAAATCACCATCAAAACAGCTTTTGCAAAAGAAATATTGAACCCATAAAAATACAAGTAATCCTAGGAGCTGAGGAATCGTAATCCCGGTTCATCCATCCCCCCTTCTTCTCCTTCGAGGTCGCGCCGTCGAAAATGAAAAGAATCAACCCCAAGGACCCTCCATAACCCGAAAACATAACAAGTATCCCGAATCCCTTTTTTCCGAAACGTAGTAATCACTGCCCTTTTTAATTCTCTTCTTCTTCCGAAACGCCGAAAAAAAAACCAAACCGACGACAACTACGAAAAAGGTAATCGATCATCATCAATTATTATTATAATATGACATCACGCGCCAGTTTTAACTTATTCTAACCTGGGTCTACAAGCCCGGAAACAACAGGGGAAAAAAAAAAGAAGAAAAACAAAGGAAAATATTAAAATCGGGCTCCTCATCTTCCCGTTAATGTATGTGTGTGTGTTGAGTTCTAGTAGAACGTGGCGACGCATGCCGCTTGCGTACGATGCGTGCAGTGTGCCTGCTTGACGCGGAGGAGGAGGGGCGTAAGTAGCGCGAGCTCCGCTGTGACTCAGTAAAATCTTGGTTGATGCGTGCGGTGGCGTGCGTGCGATGGTGCGTGCGTATGTGTGTTTGTGTGTGTGATGTGTGTTGAGCACGCACGCGCGCGCGCCTGGTGTGTGTGGTGTGTGTGTGTGGTGTGTGTGTGTGTGTGTGTGTGTGTGTGTGTGTGTGTGTGTGAGCACGCACGCGCGCGCGCGCCTGTGTGTGTGTGTGTGTGTGTGTGTGTGTGTGTGTGTGAGTGTGGTGTGTGTGTGTGTGTGTGTGTGGTGTGTGTGTGTGTGTGTGTGTGTGTTGTGTTTGTGTGTAGTTCCACACCAGCATCCCCAAAATGCACTGGCCGAAATCAGAAAAATTTCGAAGTTTGGGAAATTTCTTTCGATGTAAAAAAAAAAAAAAGAAAAAAAAATAAAATAAAAAAAAGAAAAAAAAGAAGGAAAGAAACCCAGTCGATTTGTGCTAGTCTCTCCAATAATCCCATCCTCAGGCGGAAAGGACAGTTACTGCGTGCAATTAAAAGGAAACGATCAGAAAGGAATTGAGAACCACTGTGAAGTCATGATGGTTATCGTCCGGCCGACCACGAGGGGCAATGACAGAACTGTCCAATGATAGAACATTGTGATCTGACATGCACAGAAAACTAAGAAACCCAGGTCTCTCCCCTACCGTGAAACACTTTTTTGCTCCTTCCAGGCCAGGAATTAACACTTTTTCCTTTTTAATCGTCTTTGTTAAGAAGGTTTCATTTTCGCTTGCTTCTGTTGGTTTGTTTGTTTGTTTCTCTGTCTCTTCGTCCATCAGCAAGATTAATTACAAAAACAAACAAAGAAACAAAGAAACACACAAACTGAAACGCTTTTAACAAAACTGTGTTAAAAAAGCAAATGAGCATTGTTGATGAGGATGCGGGTTGGAATCGAAGGGCAGATGCACGACGTAGTATTGCAAGATGTTTTCGATAATTTTGCGAATTTCTCAAGAAATGACGCATAGCTTGGATGTCAATGAAAAAAAAAAACCGATCTCGGTTGTTGAATATTGACCCGTCTTAGAGCCTAAATTTAGTGAGAAAATAAAACATTCGCAGTGAAGGAGAGAAAGAGAGATAATTATTCGTTCACAAACAATACCACATTGAGCTAGAAAACCCACAACTACCACCATGGTGTATAGTTAAGATATGAGAATTCTGTTCGGTGAATTAGTGATGCCTCTTTTTAAGAAGGGAGACGGGGGTGGGGGGGTGAGGATGGATGTTATCTCTCAATGTCACCGTGTCTATATGTCACCGTGTCTTTATTTCATCGAAGGAGGGTTCTACATGTCACCAAGTCTTTAGGT
>JADBJO010006603.1:22500-25000 GCA_016801955.1 Conus betulinus
CTGATGATAGAACGTTTTTAACGTTATTTACATTAAGATCTGGTGTTTGAATTTCCTATTTAAGATGTACATTGGAAGTAATGCAAATATCAAAGAAAACAAATTGCAGGGAAAGTAACTTTCGGTTGGTACCAACGATCACTTCACCTTGCAGAGGAAATGATTTTGGTTTCCCGCATGAACTGTCTTGATATCCTTGATATGGTCCCTAGGGATCGGCTGGGCTATAAGCGACATGATTTGATTTGACTTAACTGATTTAACTGAACTAGATCTGTGTGCAGAGAGAGAGAGAGAGAGAGAGAGAGAGAGAGAGAGAGAGAGAGAGAGAGAGAGAGAGAGAGAGAGAGAGAGAGAGTTGTACTTCCCTTATTATCAGGCCATTTTCTTCGTGACTCGTGACTAACAGCCGCTTACCGGCTCATATTTTGCAGTTCTACTTTACAGCTCACTACCTCCATCATTTTCATAATCGTCGTGATACGGAATGGGCACAGCCATGTAGCCTCGCCGCACGAGAGACCTGGCTTGTCTCTCACAGTGTGGCATCTTTTTTTTTTCTTTTTCCTGTTGTTCTTTCCATACAAATGACCCCAACACTCACTGATGTGTTTTGCAGAGTAAGACAGCGGGTGCAGGCCTGGAACACTGCTACGTGGGCAAAGAGGCACTCAGCAAGAGGGATGTCCTGAGCCTCAAATACCCCGTCCAAAACGGCATCGTCACCTCTGCAGACGACATGGAGAAGGTCTGGCACCATGCCTTCTACAACGAGCTGCGCGTGGAACCGGAAGAACATCCTGTCCTGCTGACGGAAGCCCCCCTCAACCCCCGGGCCAATCGCGAGAAGACGATCCAGATCATGTTCGAGACCTTCAACACCCCTTCGATGTTCATGTCTCCCCAGGCTCTGCTGTCTCTCTTTGCCTCAGGTCGTATCACTGGCGTCGTGATGGATTCTGGTGACGGCGTGTCCCACGCCGTGCCCATCTTCGAGGGCTACGCCCTGGCCGACGCAGTCGAAGTTCGGACTTTGGGGGTCAGGACCTGACCAACTACATGGCCAAGATGCTCAGAGAACGCGGCTACAGCTTTGTTTCCCCTGCGGCGGAGAAAGAAATCGCCCAAGACATGATGGAGAAGGTAGACACATTCGTGGCTTTTGACTTTGACCAGGAAATGAAGTGTGCGTCGGAGTTGTCCGACGTGGAGAGGACCTACCAACTCCCAGACGGTCAGATCATCACTGTGGGCAAGGAACGCTTCCAGTGTCCTGAAGCTTTGTTCCAACCCTCCCCTCCTGGGTAAACAGTCTCCGGGAATCCATCGGATCGTATGCGACGCCATCACCAAATGCGACGTGGACATCCAGAAAGCTCTGTACAGCAATGTTCTGCTGTCGGGTGGCTGCTCTATGTTCAGTGACATCATTGATAGGATGGAAAAAGAGGTCACGGACCTGGTGCCTGAGAGTGCCAAGGTCAAGGTTATAGCTCCCTTAGATCGCAAGTTCTCCGCGTGGATAGGTGGCTCCATTCTGGCCTCGATGTCCGCTTTCAGGGCATGGTAGTTCTCAAGGAGGAATACGATGAATTCGGTGTGCGCAGATTGTGCATAGAAAATGCTTTTAAAAACGCTTGATGCCTGTCTCTCCTTCATGTGTAATGCTAACAAAGGAATCAAGTTTTTGAAAAAAAAAAAGTTCACATAGACAGACAGACAGACAGGCAGACAGACAGGCAGGCAGGCAGGCAGGCAGGCAGGCAGGCAGACAGACACACAGACACACACACACACACACACACACACACACACACACACACACACACACACACACGGACACACACACACACGCACACACACACACACACACATGCACGGACACACACACACACACACACACACACATATATAATTATATATATATATATATATATTTTTTTATAAAAATTATATATATATTTATATATGTATATGTTAGTTTCCCCTCCCATCTTCCGTGCCACTTCAGATCACTTCCACGTCGCTCATTCGATTCTCTGTCCATATCCACTCTCCGACCCGGCCCGCCGTAGCTCCGGCACCGGCAATCACAGGGAGCAGTCAGTGTCGAGTCGTCACGAGACAAGTCATTGGAGGAGGCACTGCACTTCTGCCCGGTCACTTTGATGGTGTTCAGTGGCGCCCGTTCTGATGCAACACCAGCATGACACCCCCTACTAAGCTCCTGATTGCCGACAAATTCCCTTGTCGCAGAGCCAGCGTGAGTACGTCACCAGGTCTGTCTTACGACAGTCACCACGAACTCGTCGACACGGCGACGTCAATGCTGACTCATCAAGGGCGAAGAGGTAGGGAGGATGCCCTAAACCAAGGGCACAATAACAGCAGGGCATAAAAAGGCAACCACATTTGAGACTTTTTATGCAATGGATGAGGTTGAGGCTGATGGAGATGATGGTACAGAGTCTCCATTTCAGTCTAAGACTTTATGACAGTG
>JADBJO010006603.1:32500-50000 GCA_016801955.1 Conus betulinus
GATTCGTTTGTCAACGGGTTTTTATTTGGCGGACTTTATCAATAATTTTTTTTTTCAAATTTGTTTAGACTTCCGTTTGCAGTTGCATCACTATGCAACTAAAGATAAAAGAAGACGTAAGCCTGCCCGTATACTCTTGACCTGGTCACAAGAATATTGCACCAATTGCAGACGAAATGTATGGACACAGCATTACATCTGATAAAATCTGCCGTAGCCTTCTGATCGTCGATCATTGTCACACAGGTTTACACACTCAAATGGCTAAGTCGTGTTGAGTTGTATTGTGTAGAACAAAAACGTATTGCATCGTATTGCATCGTGTTGTATTACATCGTATTGTTCTGTATGGGATCGCGTCGCATTGTATTGTACAGAACAGAATCGTATCGCAGCGTATTGTGATGTATTGCGTTGTAATACATTGTATTTGTTCTGTGTCGGATCGCAGTGTATTGTATGGTTTTGTACTGTATTGCATTTTATCGTATTGGTCCTTTGCTATTATACTGTATTGCATTTATCATATTGGTTCTTTGGTATTGTACTGTATTGCATTTTATCGTATTGGTCCTTTGCTATTGTACTGTATTGCATTTTATCGTATTGGTCATTTGGCAATGTTTTTGTATTACATTTTTATTGCATTGGTCCTTTGCTATCGTACTGTACCGCATTTTATCATATTGGTCTTTTGCATTGTACTGTATTGCATTTTATTGCATTGGTCCATTTTCCTGTCGCATCACTTTCGTTTCGTTTCCTTCGCACTACCCTTCACATTCCGCTGCTTTGTTTTCCATTATTTTGGATTGTTTCGTAACCCTACGATTTGAGTTGCACCACAGAATTATGGATCCTGGTGTAGTCTCTAGGTTGACCCCTACAGACTGTTTGCACAATGTTTTTAGTTTTCCAGCAACTTTTTTCCTCTCCACACTTTCGTTGTTTCCTTCTACTACCCTTCGCTGCTGCTTTGGGGATGCCGCGGATTCCGGAAAGGTGGGGAACACCACAGCAGGCCATATAAATGGAATAACGATAGGAATAACGATGGTTCCCTCATGCAGCTAGCGAAGGGTTTTCATATATATGATCTATTTTCTTAATTTTATGTTCCCATTTTCTTCATCTTCAAGCACCCCTTTACCCCCTTTTTCAGTTCATTTCTTTGCCAAGTCATTAATATATGACATGACGGAAGAATTGTTAGCCTGCACTTGTTTTCCACCATTACTTAATTGTTCAGCATCGTATTACGTTGTATTACAATGTATAATATTGATGGATATCACATTGTATAGTGTATCATATGGACTTGTTTCACATCGCCTTGTATTGCACCGGATTGTATTGTGCTGTATAGCAGGGTCTTGTATTATAGCGCACCGTGCGACACCATAATCAAAACAGACTTCTCTGCCCGAACCTCCAGCCGATCGATCCAGGGGAGAGCACTCAGCCAGAATACAGCGCCACTCTTTTTTGTGTGTGTCTGTCTGTCTGCGTACATGTTTGTGCACCTGTCAAAGCTTTTTTCCTTCTTTCTAACGGACTATGGCCAGGGACAGCAGCTCACTAGCTGCCGTGGTGTTCTTTGCGTCCGTTAACAGTATAGTGCACACAGCACCACAGGCTATCTTCTCATCCATAATCCTGTACTCACGCCGGTGTGGTGGACTTTCACCCGGAGGACTTTTCACCCGTGGACTTTGGCCACGCGGTCGCTCATTGTGAATCGCCCCGGCGTCACACATGTTATGACACAGATATCAATTTGTTATCTCATTGATTCCTACTGACACATAACCTCTTCATGTTCACCGTATTCACACAATGTAATCACTGTGAATCATCACACACACACACACACACACACACACACACACACACACACACACACACACACACACATACACACACGCACACACACACACACACACCACACACACACACACACACACACTCACACACACACACACACACACACACACACAGTATGTGAGTGTGTGTGTGTGTGTGTGTGTGTGTGTGTGTGTGTGTGTGTGTGTGTGTGTGAGAGAGAGAGAGAGAGAGAGAGAGAGAGAGAGAGAGAGAGAGAGAGGAGAGAGAGAGAGAGAGAGAGAGAGAGAGAGAGAGAGAGAGAGAGAAAGAAGAGAGAGAGAGAGAGAAGAGAGAGTGAAAGAGACAGACAGACAGACAGACACACACACACACACACACACACACACACACACACACACACACACACACACACACACACACACGCACACACACACACACACACACACACACACACACACACACACACACACACACACACACACACACACATACACCACCACCAAGACCACCACCATGCCAACACAGGATAGACTCTCTCACAATGCAAACAGCAGCACGAAACAAAGGTTGCACAACCATACATGTATATATGTACCTATGTATGAATGTGTGTGTGTATTGCATGGTATACGTATGTATGTCTGTCTATCTTGCTTTTTTATCAGTCCATCTAGCTACTGAATTCTTTTAGAAAATAGTTCAGACGCGAAAAGCGTAGCTACCCTTACAGTTAAATTTATAACATAAGCAAGCATGCACTCAATAAAAATGAAGGAAGGAAAGAAGCAAGCAATCATGCGTGCAAACAACAACAACAACACACAACAACAACAACAACAACAACAACAACAAACATGTAAACGAAAACATGTAATAAACAAGCAAACAAAAAAAGACAACAATTAACAGAAACCATTAACAATTAAGGTCTCCATGTACCTTAACTACAGTCAAAGAATATCAATAGCATGTATGAACAAAACGGAAAAAAAAAAAAAAAAAACCCTTAAGATATAAAAAAAAAAAAAAGAAAAAACGAAAAAAAAAAGTGTAGTCAAAGAGAAAAAAGGAAATGAGAGAGAGAGAGAGAGAGAGAGAGAGAGAGAGAGAGAGAGAGAGAGAGAGAGAGAGAGAGAGAGAGAGAGAGAGTTACTTCCACAAACCAGCAATCGTAAACATCTCGAACGACTCCTGTCATCATAGTACAGGTGTCGCATGTAACCGTGCGCTTCAGAATGAATACCAAAGGTCGGGGAAAGAACAAAACAACAAGAAGGCCAAGCGAAAGGTCGGCGACCCGACTCGCCGTAAAGATCCTTGAAGGACAACAGAAGATGAAGCCGCGAGAGAGATAAGCCGACAAGGAAAACTGCTGCCGCTGCTGCTCAATATTTCAGGGCAGATCAGCGAGCTTATCCTCCCCCCCCCCCTCCCCCATCCACATTCCTCTCTCCCCCCTGCCTCCCCACTAGCATCTGATAAAGTGGCGTTCCAGAATAGAATACCGTGTCCTTATCTGGCAGATTTATTCACGGAGGATTTTCTTTCATAACCCCCCCCCCCCCAATCAATGATAAGCATCCTCATCGCTCCCCTCCACATACTGCCGCCATCTTTTCTCCTTACCCCACGCTTGCTAGCGAGTCTTCCTCTCTTTTCTTTAGTCTGTCTTTTTCAGTCTGTCTGACGTTTGCCTCGAGTTCTCTCCCTTATCTGACTGTCTCGACTCTAAGTCGGTTTCTTACTCTGACTGTGCGTCTGTCCGCCTGTCTGTCCCTCTGTCTGTTCTGTCTCTGGATTTATCTCTGTCTGTCTATCTGTCTGTCTCTGTGCATATGCTACTGTCTGCTTCCTCCCTTCGTTCTCTGTTGAATTGAAATACACATTAACATCTGTCAGTGCAGGATCCTCTCCTGTAAGTGGCCTTACAGGGATCATGTCAATCTTCTGTATCGACCACTGGCACCTGCATTGATTGTACAAAGCAGTAAGATTGACGTGATTTGCGTAATGAAATGAACCACAACGTGCATACGAACAAATATCATTTGTTTGTTGACGTATCCCGGAGACCTCTTGAGTGATTCGACAGTATCAGCGTACACAATTGATATCACCTGTAGGTGATGGACTTCGGCATCATTCATGACGGTTTATCCTCTATGCATCACACCTGTATTTTCAATGTTTTCAGTTAACTACTAACGATTCAAATCGTCCATGATTCGTGAACAAAGAAGAAGAAATGATAGCTGATTAAATAGAAGCAACCGACCAGACAGACAGACAGACAGCGTGTGAAGACGGAAAATCTATTGCACCGATAAATGAACACATGGATTCATAACTATCTGACAAGCTAGCTAGCTGCACTAACTCAGCCCTAGAAGCGCCCTGTTTGTTTGGCTGGAACAGAATGAATCTGAAACTGGAAAAACTTCATACCCATCTCACTCACCAATACAGCAGAGGTCAAAAGCTGTTTCGCCACTAAACCCATTTCTCGCTTCTTCCTGCTGGACAACTGAGAGTAAAAAAAGAAAAAAGGTTTCTGCTCTGAACTCGCCCTATCCCTAACACCCATCCTACCACCTCATCCAGTTGAGAGAAACGGTGCCTGTGGCATTTTAGTTAAATCAGTCCTAACCTGGGAGAGAGAGAGAGAGAGAGGAGAGAGAGAGAGAGAGAGAGAGAGAGAGAGAGAGAGAGAGAGAGAGAGAGAGAGAGAGAGAGAGAGAGAGAGAGAGAGAGCTGCTCTTTGCATTTTTCCAGCTGTACCTGGCGCCTGCTTATCACGCATCAGTGCTGAAGGTACTCTTTTCACTGCAGCATTTTCCTCTTTCAGGGACTAGTCTCAAGGTTATGCACCTCTCACAAAGGTTTCTGCCATAAGAACCTGATCACTTCCCCTTTCCGGGACTTAAAATAAATCCCAATAATTGTTACATACATTTTACATCTGAATCTGACCAACAGGTACACCTTGTGCCAAAACGGACAATGCTCTTTCTGTCTTCATTTGGAGTAAAGATGTTGACATTATACACCAAAGTAATTTTAGGTTTTAATCCACATTTTTTTTCTTCTGAAATCCTACACCTTTACCCGCCATTTAGTATGCTCAGCTTCCCTGCTGAAACAAGATGTCTGTCCGACCATCTTGTGATGTTAAACTGGGAAAGTTGATGGCCTTCTTTGTGACTGCTGGCAAAACATGGCAACTTCAGCAAGCATAACAACACTAGCAAGCATGCAAACAGGTTGATAAACACCACTACCACCGGGGATGACCCGCGTCATCCACCACTTTATTTTCAAACATGATGCTGCTGCACCCTGACCAGAATAGCACTCACAATATTCCCTGAACTGAACTTGGTCAAAACAACGGATCGGAACAGGGAGGATGAAAATGTCAGCACGCGATTAAGCGTCCAGTTTCTAAGGGACGTCATCCATGATCCGCAGTTACACTGCCTCCACACTCACCCCCTAGCCTTCCTAGCCTTCAGTCCCATCCTTCCACCGTCCCTCCACCACCCCCTTCCCTTACCCTGTCCTTTACCGATGCAGCCTTCAAACTCCTTACACGTTGAGGGCCGGGACGGCGGGGCTATATTTGTCCTGTCTCTCTCCCTCACCATGTCCGCATGGCAGACATTGAGACGTGTTTGGCAATCTGTCCAGCCATCTTGTGATGCTAAACTGGGAAAGCTGATGGCCTCTTTACAGACTTCTCTGGTTCCTGTTTACTGCCTGTGTCACCTAGGATGACAGAGAGAGAGAGAGAGAGAGAGAGAGAGAGAGAGAGAGAGAGAGAGAAAGAGAGATGGACAGACAGACAGACAAGCATACATATGGGCACAGAATGAGCAAGCAAGCGAGCAGGCTACAACACGTTCAACAAGAGGCATGGGCTGATGAGAGAGAGAGAGAGAGAGAGAGAGAGAGGGGGACCGAGAGAGACAGAGAGAGAGAGAGAGAGAGAGAGAGAGAGAGAGAGACAGGCAGACAGATGGACGGAGAGAGACAGACGAGCATATAGACAGATAGACACAGAATGAGCAGGCAGAGCGAGCGGATAGACACCACAAGACGTTTCAACATGTGTTGGGATATGTTATAAAAGGAAATGTTGATGTCACATAGTTGCAGCTTTCAAAGAGCACTCATTGATGTTGGCTTCAAGGCTAAGCTGTTATTGTCTCTAGCTAGAGGTTTGATAATAGGCATCCTGCATGATGGATCAAAACAGGCACGTCTTCGTGCAATCGAGTAGGAGTGCAATATTGCCCCTGGCTGGTTACCCTGAGACCACCTGACATTGACTGCCTCCTCTCTACTGCCATTGCTGAGTCTGCAGCAGGATGACTTTGGTTTGCTATGGGTTGGATGGCTGGAATAAGGAGAGCACCAAAGCAGTTGCCACTGACAGCACCTAGAAGTCCAGACAGACAACAACAAAAAATCCACGTTACAACGTGAAGAACACATCAAGAACTTGGTATTATTTTTTTTCTTTGTTTCGTTGCTTGCTTGTGTGTTTTTGACTCGGTTTATTTCTCTTTTGTCTGAAGCACATTCAGAACACTTGGACCTTATAATTCGAGGTTTTCTAAGTGAGTCATGACCAAAACCTGTGGACTACAGCTGGAATTCCTCACCATGCTGAAGCTCTACGCCAGTATTTAAAGTTCGCATCAAGCACTGTCGTAATTCATGTAAGTCTTCAAGAGCAGAACATGCTTTTGAACAATTATTTTACATGGCTCACCCCACCTTTACCTCATTGCTGCGCTTTCTCTCCCACACCGCAGTCTCACCTTGTATAGAACAGCCTATTAGCTGTGCATTGTCCCTTTTACTTCCGTAAGAAGTACAAAAACAAACAAACAAACAAAACGCTCTGGTATCTAACGTATGGCAACAACTCTGCACTGAATCTTAGGATTTTATTGTCACCTCAGATTTTGTTGTGATCAATTCGGGGGCAACGTGTGGCTATAGTATAGTGACGAGCACTTTCGCCCTTTCCTCTGCCTGCATGTGTTTACATACTCATTTAAGTGGATTTTTTCTGCGGACTGGGACCAAAGCTTTTAGTGCTTGGCTTTCTTTGCATGTGTTAAACGCCCACTGCACACAGGACATGGATTTATTGTCTGACCCGATGACTAGCATTTGGTCCACAGGAACGGTCTGGTGAAGGAGGGGAGGAAACAAAATCACCCCGTGCGATCCAAGAACTGGAGAGTATGCACCTGCTGCAGTTGGTTCCACATGACAGCAGCCGCAACCCATTTCTTTCGTTACGCAGAAGTTAGTTAGGCTTAACCAGTAGTTTTCAAAACTTTAGTATGGCAATATAAACAAGCTTTGGGCAGTGTGCGAAGACAACGACGGGAGACTAAGTGGACGAGGCCATTAAGACAACCCAACAATGATTCTGCAATGCTCTGTGTGACACAAGCCAGCACAACTGTCAGAGTCACTTCTACAGCAAGTAATCCACCACTCGAGATGACTTTGTGGTGCCCCTGATCTCTGAAACAAGAGGATGAGAGGATGGGGCTGGTTCTCCATCGGAATCTCCTTCCCACGCAGATATTGTTCGTGCCTTCACCCAAGTCACGGGTCAAAGTGATCGGCTGAGAAGTTCTGGACATAGCCAGCCTTGTCACCATTGAGGTAATGATCCTGAAAGCCCAGCTGAGATGGTCTGCTACGCAAATTGCATGGACGGTGCCTGCATGTTACCGCAAATCCAGTTGCAGACACTTGCGCTTTCTAAAAGAAGATGAGTCGCCCAGCAGGCTTTATTACAGAAACCTGAAGTATCCCTAAAGACCGCTTGTGTTCTGCGTTGATTACGGAGTCAACGGCCAGTCTTGACAAAGAAAGGCTTTCATTTTCTTTAAAAGCCGAAGGGAATAGGTTACAAGTACAATGGCAGCAGCAAAGCGTCAACCTCTACGAGCTTTTCAGCATCTATCAGACCCTTCACTAACCCGTGTTGATGTTTCTGCTCCCTCATGTTCGGGCCCACCGACGAAGATGAAGACTGCACAACAAAGGAGTCATCGGATCGATTGTCAAACGACTGATTAGTGTTACCCACTGAACCACCATTCCTTGCGTTGCGTACTCAAAAGTTTGCGGGTGACTTCACATAAGGCCCTTTTTATATTAAGTCGTAACTCTTAAAAGGTAAGGGCACTGTGTGGTGCTTAGCATGCGATGAGCCACTAACCAATGAAATGTTCTTGCAATATTGAGAGTTACATGACGTCCGACATAAACACTTAACAGCAGACAATATGAACCCCTCGTTCAGAGACGTTTCAACAGAAGCTATGTTTGATTTTTTTTAAGAGATTTTTGTTTTTTTTCATTTTGGTCGAGAATCTTGTGAAAATAAATAGACCAGTTATAAAAATGGTTTAGAGTGTGTTAAAAGAAATGGGTTTATTGATGTCATGTCATTTTCCCCCCTCAAAATATGTGAAAATCGACTTTTAAAAAAGTGCCTGTCCTGATATGGTCAGCTGGGCAGGCGCCTCCATCGTTGTACCCAGCATAACAATTGTTCTTATCTTACTGACATCTGCTTGGGCCCTGACTGGATGGCACTTTATCCACCATGGAAAGAAAACGCACTGGGGTTAACTCGCACATTAGGGAAAAAATCGAGTGTGTAACTTTGTATGCTATGTTTACTTTTTTTTTTTTTTCTTTTTTCCCCACACATTTTAGTCAGATAATATAAGAGCTCACATATACACAGAAAGAAGACAGTGTGCGGAGATTTTCACACACACACACACACACACACACACACACACACACACACACACACACCTATCTATCTATCTCTATATATATAGGTATCGCAAAAAAGCAATGCAACTATATACACCAACATACATAAATCCATGCAGTTATACACGGTAACACATATTAAAGCGAACAGATGTACACACATTGATCCTTACACATACACATAGTCCCTCCCTCAAACATACCTACATATAACACATACAACGCATACATACGTATACACATACATGTATACATAATCATGGAGAGGTGTTTACATACGCTTTTTTCTGGATGGTGCCTTTTTTCAATTAAACAGAAAAGAAATCTAGCTTACTTAATATTCCACATTCATATGGAACATTAAATTATTTGCCCCACTTAAATCATATCCATAAAGTGCTACGCTTCAACAAAAATGTCTCAATTTGGAAACCAGCATTTTTTCAAGTTCTTGTTTTTTTTCCCTTTACAGAAAAAGACGCTTCTTCTGTATCTGAAATGATATAAGAATGTCTGTACAGAGGGCAGAATACTCTGCGTCTTCCATTTATATGTATAAAATTTGGACGAAAGTATAATGAAATCGAGGACTTTGTTACAATATCCTGAGCTTCCCCAGTCCTGGCGTGTGAGTCGGGGGAAGTGTCCGCCCACGCGCCAAGATGTCTCACTGGCATGCAAGTCACAGGCCCAGACGTCTGCCGCAAACTGTAAATCTTCCCTGGAGACGGAGACGTTGTGAGAGACAAGAAGGAGTGGGAAGGTGAAGGGGGGAGTGGGGGTACACAACAGGAAAAGGAGGAGGAGGAGAATGAAGTTCAGCTTGCCGTTGTTGCTGAAAATCCATGTTTGGATTTTTCTGAATCTTCCTGTAGAAATTGGGCCTTTGGTGGTGGCATTATTAATAATGTTAGAAAGATCAGTATAAAAATCATCAATATGCCGTATGCCAGCGCCATCCTCTTTACCAAGAAGAAACAAGCAGGTTCAGTTTCTGTTACTGAATTTGTTTATTTACTTTCTTGTGGACACTTTTCTAGATTTGCTGCCCACAGGCCTTTGTGTGTATGTGTGTGTGTGTGTGTGTGTGTGTGTGTGTGTGTGTGTGTGTGTGTGTGTGTGTGTGTGTGCGTGCGTGCGTGCGTGCGTGCGGTGCGTGCGTGTGTGTGTGCGTGTGGGGGGGGGGGGGGGGGGGGGGGGGGGGAGGGGACAAACGACCAGAATGTAGTCACCTTTGCCCCAGCAAAAATGCAACGTCTTCTACGGTGGGTTGCCTCGACACAATTTGACGTAATAGTTGTATGTACATTGTGCCAGCAGGAGCCTGGGTGTGGGTTGTGTGAAGCGAGCAGAATGAACAGCACTGGAGTACCACTGCTGAGAGGACACGGAAAATGAGACGTCAAAGGAGAAGAAAAAGAAAAACTCTGTTCACCCTCGACCTAGTTTCAGTCTTAAAGGGTTTCCTTCTGTCTGTGTCCGGAAATGAAAAAAAAAAAAAGAGGAAGCCTTGTTGTGCAGCTTACATACTGGTCCATGTATACCCCTCTTTACTATTTCTTTTTTGTGTGTGATCAAAGACAATCATTTCACTGTGGATTCCATGGAGACCTTGTTCCGAGATTTTTCACCAGATGCGATTTTCTTTCCTTTTCTTTCTTTTTTTTCTTTCAAACAAAATCAGTTTTTTTTTGTCGTTACGTATAGGTCAGACCTTGATGGTGATACACTTGCTTTTACATTGATCGCTGTTAGTTCAGCTCTTTGCTCAGCCTGGATTCTTTTCTAGTCTCAGCTCCTTCACTTGTACATAATTCTAGAGTCAGAGTTTTCAGTTGCAGAGCTAATTACTGGTGGGGTCGGGTTTTACGTCATGAAGTCTCTGTCCACCAGGCTGTACACCGGTACCTGTGTCAGCCCAGGAAAGGTAACGTCTCTGTCCACCAGGATGTACACCGGCACCTGTGTCAGCCCAGGAAAGGTAACGTCTCTGTCCACCAGGATGTACACTGGTACCTGTGTCAGCCCAGGAAAGGTAACGTCTCTGTCCACCAGGCTGTACACTGGCACCTGTGTCAGCCCAGGAAAGGTAACGTCTCTGTCCACCAGGCTGTACACTGGTACCTGTGTCAGCTCAGGAAAGGTAACTGGCACCTGTGTCAGCCCAGGAAAGGTAACGTCTCTGTCCACCAGGCTGTACACTGGCACCTGTGTCAGCTCAGGAAAGGTAAACCTGTGTCAGCCCAGGAAAGGTAACGTCTCTGTCCACCAGGCTGTACACCAGGAAAGGTGTACCACTACACTGGTACCTGTGTCAGCTCAGGAAAGGTAACTGGCACCTGTGTCAGCCCAGGAAAGGTAACGTCTCTGTCCACCAGGTGTACACTGGCACCTGTGTCAGCCCAGGAAAGGTAACGTCTCTGTCCACCAGGATGTACACTGGCACCTGTGCACCTGTCAGCCCAGGAAAGGTAACGTCTCTGTCCACCAGGCTGTACACTGGCACCTGTGTCAGCCCAGGAAAGGTAACGTCTCTGTCCACCAGGATGTACACTGGTACCTGTGTCAGCCCAGGAAAGGTAACGTCTCTGTCCACCAGGCTGTACACTGGCACCTGTGTCAGCCCAGGAAAGGTAACGTCTCTGTCCACCAGGATGTACACTGGCACCTGTGTCAGCCCAGGAAAGGTAACGTCTCTGTCCACCAGGATGTACACTGGCACCTGTGTCAGCCCAGGAAAGGTAACGTCTCTGTCCACCAGGATGTACACTGGCACCTGTGTCAGCCCAGGAAAGGTAACGTCTCTGTCCACCAGGATGTACACTGGCACCTGTGTCAGCCCAGGAAAGGTAACGTCTCTGTCCACCAGGCTGTACACTGGCACCTGTGTCAGCCCAGGAAAGGTAACGTCTCTGTCCACCACTGGCACCTGTGTCAGCCCAGGAAAGGTAACGTCTCTGTCCACCAGGATGTACACTGGCACCTGTGTCAGCCCAGGAAAGGACTGGCACCTGTGTCAGCCCCAGAAAACTTCTCTGTCCACCAGGATGTACACTGGCACCTGTGTCAGCCCAGGAAAGGTAACGTCTCTGTCCACCAGGCTGTACACTGGCACCTGTGTCAGCCCAGGAAAGGTAACGTCTCTGTCCACCAGGATGTACACTGGCACCTGTGTCAGCCCAGGAAAGGTAACGTCTCTGTCCACCAGGCTGTACACTGGTACCTGTGTCAGCTCAGGAAAGGTAACTTCTCTGTCCACCAGGATGTACACTGGCACCTGTGTCAGCCCAGGAAAGGTAACGTCTCTGTCCACCAGGATGTACACTGGCACCTGTGTCAGCCCAGGAAAGGTAACGTCTCTGTCCACCAGGCTGTACACTGGCACCTGTGTCAGCTCAGGAAAGGTAACTTCTCTGTCCACCAGGATGTACACTGGCACCTGTGTCAGCCCAGGAAAGGTAACGGCAAGGAAGGAGATGGAGGGGAGAGTTGCTTTCTGTCATGCCGTGTCCTAGACAGGGTGTGAAAGAGAAACAGGTCATGAGCTGTTTGACTCAGACCCTCTCTTTTTTCCATGTTGTATACCCAAGGATTTAATTTCAGACTCCGTGTTGACTATTTTTGAGATGGTCCGCATGATTTGTTTTTTTTTTTTCAAGAATTTTTTTTTTCTTTTTCATCTGATCTGACATGCAGAGCATCATAGAATGTGGTGAAGATCTGTGTTGTGGTTTCAGCAGTAGACTTGGCCGGTAATTTAGCATTAGTTTTATATTTTGCACGTGATTCTGGAACTTGCTTTTCTTCCCAAAATGGTATCCACATTTGGATGGGCTATAAGTGGCATGAACTTGCTTGAGTATGAAGTCTAGCACACAGAGAATATGTGTTAAAACACTGCCATGTCGCCAAAACTCAGGAAATAAGCATGTCAAACAAACAGATCGAAAATAAATGAAAAGAAATTAATGATCAAAGCGCATCCTTTGATTTCTATCTTTGTTTGCAATGATCTCTGACTTTCCCTGTCTCCTGTTTATTCCGCTGGCTGAAAGTCCTCGTGTAGTGCCAGCTTGTGAGAAAGACACAGAGGGAATGGGGTGTTTTAGGAGAGAGAGAGAGAGAGAGAGAGAGAGAGAGAGAGAGAGAGAGAGAGAGAGAGAGAGAGAGAGAGAGAGAGAGAGAGAGAGAGAGATTATCGACGCGGAAATTTATATCAAGATGTATGCATCATGAAGATTGAAAAACAGTATTTTGATGTTCTGTCTTCGTTGGAAAATGGGGAGTGATTGTATGCCTTTTTTTTTTTTTTTTTTGCATTTAACAGTCATATAACCACCCTTCCCCTTTTTCCTTACCCTCTACATACCTACTCTCTCTCTCTCTCTCTCTCTCTCTCTCTCTCTCTCTCTCTCTCTCTCTCTCTCTCTCTCTCTCTCTTGCTCCCACTTCTCCTCCACTTCACAGACAGTGAAATATGCATAGGTGAAGAAGGGGGAATGGTGATGGCGTAATAAAAACATTCAATTTTCGGACTCTGAAAGCATCTGTTTCCTCTGTTGCTGTGCATCTGTTTACCATTCACCGACACAAGTGCACGTCACAGGGCAATCTTCAGCAAACACACGGTTGTGATTAAAACACGCGCTAACGATAGATGTTCCTGTTTCATTCCCCCGCCCCCTCCCAGCAAAATTAGCATGCAGCTGTGTGTACGATGATATAGTAACCCAGCAGATTTTATAGCTGTAAATTCACTTAACTTCCATATGTAAGAACATGAATGTCAGCTGAAAAAAACTTTGAGTTCTGTTCAATTTCATCCCATGAAAAGGCGATTTTTTTTTAGTACTTTACTAAAACTTGGATCTTCTCATCTCTTCATCCTCTCTTGTTTCCAAACTTGAAAATGTTCTTCTCTTCTCTAGTGAGGATCTGGATACTTAGAATGACACTGGTTTCCCACATTAGTGTTTCCCTGCTTTGGAATGATCAGTCAGGTTACAACTTCGTCCAACACGACACACACACTGTTTGATAACCTAGCTTATCATCAGCTTTGTGTACTGATTGCAGCAATACATGCATATTTTTGGCAGAGCTACATGAAGGATTGTCTTAAAATTAAGACTTGCCAAAATATAGGTTCCCAACAAATTATTTACAGATAGATTTAAGAAAAGCTTGTTTCCGTTCACGGCGAATACAATAAATTGGGGCACTTTTTCTTAGATCCATACATCAGTGACTAAATTTATAAAATCTTCAAGATTCGTGATGGTAACGTTGAGAAATAGAATTCAAGTAAAATGTCTTTTAAACTGTCTTTTAAACCGTTTCTTGTGAGCACAGTTCGTTTATAGTAATGTAGTTTAATAAAAATGCAGCAGGCATGAAAAGAAGAAAGTCTTACCATTGCTCTATGTTCCGTACATATTACCAGAGTGGAAAAAAAAAAAAAAAAACAGGGTAAGTCTTATTCGTCGCCTCGCCTGTCTGCGCAGTCTATTCTGAAGCGCGTTTCCTGTTTTCCCCCACATTATATGATCTCCAACTGTTGTATGACAAAGATCTTCAAGTTTACAGCAATGAATTCCGTCAGTCCGAATCATCTGATGTCTTCTCTCTCTCTCTCTCTCTCTCTCTCTCTCTGTCTGCCTGTCTGTCTGTATGTCTGTCTGTCTCTCTGTCTCTCTCTCTCTTTCTTTCTTTCTCTCTCTCCCCCTATGCTTCTGTCTGTCTGTCTGCCTCTCTCTCTGTCTCTCTCACTTCCACCCCCACGCCCACGCCTCTCTCTCTCTCTCTCTCTCTCTCTCTCTCTCTCTCTCTCTCTCTCTCTCTCTCTCTCTATCTCTCTCTCTCTCTCTCTCCACCCCACACTCCTTTGTCTCTCTCTCTCTCTCTCTCACACACACACACACACACACACACACACACACACACACACACACACACACACACACACACATACACACGCAGCCCGCGCGCGCGCGCGCACGCACAAACGCTCCCTTCCCCCCACATCAGTCCTATGTTTTCAAGGTGTTTCATAACATTAACATCTGATATCCTGTTGTACTCTGACACCTTTCTCCCATCTCCCTCCCTCACTCTTGCCTCCTATCCCCACCCATCCATCCCCTTTGTCTGTCCCTTCCCCCAAACATCTTACATTAAAAAAAAAAAAGCTACAGGCCCTATTTTCAAATCCTGAGGAAAACTATGGCACAGACAAAAGAGAATACCTTTGCATCTTTATCACCCGCAAACAGACACTTTCCTCTAACATTCCAGAGGGCGCTGAGAGAATATTGCTGAATGATAAACTGTGACACCATGCCACTGTGGAAGAATGAACTGTCATGAAATGGTGGGTCTGTTGGCTGAATGATAAACTGTGACACCATGCCACTGTGGAATAATGAACTGTCATGAAATGGTGGGTCGGTTGGCTGAATGATAAACTGTGACACCATGCCACTGTGGAAGAATGAACTGTCATGAAATGGTGGGTCGGTTGGCTGAATGATAAACTGGACACCATGCCACTGTGGGAATAATGAACTGTCATGAAATGGTGGGTCGGTTGGCTGAATGATAAACTGGACACCATGCCACTGTGGAATAATGAACTGTCATGAAATGGTGGGTCGGTTGCGCAATGGAGTGGCTTGCACTTACGAAATGTTGGCACCTCAGCAATGAAAAAAGTTTCTATCTTTGATACGTAAGTGTCACATACCTTTTTTTTTGGTTCGATGCATTTTGGATTTCCTGCAACAATTTGGATTTAAAAAAAAAAAAAAAAAAAAAAAAAAAAAAAACGCGTCACCGGTTGAATCTCATATTTATAGATGTAAGCTGGAAAGAACCGTAGGCCTAATGCGGCAGAGTCAGTTGAGCAACAGATTTAAACTCGAATTGTATGATACCAAGATAAGTGATAATCAAGAACGGCTTGATGCTACATGGAACAATTACAGGCCGGTATTTTTTGTTTGTTTGTTTGTTTTTAATTTACACAAATACATTTTAAAAAAAATCTCGCTCAGACGCATTTTCCTATACCCAGCCTTCTTATTGATGCCTACATATTCTCCTTCCCCCCTCATATCTTTCATGTTCCTCATGGCATTGGAACTGATACATTTCTAATGTATATTACGCATTAGTGTGTATTGATTTCATTTTTCTCACGACTTACAGAAGCATCTTTGTGGGATATCACAAATATTTTCAAGCAATTTAAAAGTGGACACATCGTGTGCCTAAAGTTTCGGTTTCAGATTCACGGAGTCGCCATAACGTGTCGACTGGTCCACAGACGCTTCTTCATGTTTGCGAGGCCGTGGGCTTCAGGAGTGTCTAAGATGAAACTAATCACAACAGATCTAGATGCAAGTGAGACGACTGCAGGCGGAAATCTAAACAAATCTTAAATAACTGTGAGTGAACCGCCCAGAGAAACGCGGGACTAACGAGCCACAAGACAAAACACGACGCGTTTCGACCTCTGAGGTCGTCTTCAGGCAAGACACAAAACAAATAGAACAATGAAAATGAACGAGTTTGTCACTTAGCTTGATCTCTTCAGCGCAAGGTAGGCGTTGAATGAATCATTCAGTGATCCATTTCCAGTGGTCAAACCCTCATTACCTGGTCGCTAGAGTACAGAGAATAGACAAGAGTGTTATAAATTCTTAAAAGAGAACTGAAATGGAAAGTCCTCCACAGAACAAAAACAGGTGAATAGACCACAAATACAAGAGAACTGTGCACGACAGTAAAGAGACAAAAGTATGATAAGAATGGTAAAACCACATAGTTATAGAAGCCATTGCCAGCACAGAACTTCTAGTGGGCACGGGTTCAATTCATAATGAGAAAAAACTGGTATATGGGGAGAAACAAATATCAATACATTCTAAAATTAGCAAGAAGAATGAACCATAAAGACAGAAGAATAGCGGATGGTAGTAAAGAATGAGACAAAAAGACAAATGAGGCAGTAACAAGCGGAGAATTTCTAGAAGAGAGAGATGCAATCTATACTGTAAAAGAGAGAGAGAGAGAGAGAGAGAGAGAGAGAGAGAGAGAGAGAGAGAGAGAGAGAGAGAGAGAGAGAGAGAGACAGAGAGAGAGAGAGAGAGAGAGAGAGAAGAGAGAGAGAGAGAGAAGAGAGAGAGAGAGAGAGAGAGGAAATGACGAGCAGAGAATTGCCAGAGATGGAAGCAGATTTATATTAGATGATGCCTTGGCATCCTCACCTGGTGGACGCATGGAGCTGTGCACGATTAAAATTCAATAACATGTAGTGAACAAATTCGATTCGTTGGGACAATACTTTGTTCTCCTAACTACCAGGACCAAAACATGAATCCTCCGTCAGCTGTCCAGACTGTTATTTTCAGTATCACATTGGAAACAGGGTGGATGATTTGTTTGGCTTAAATCTTTTTTTTCTGTTTGTCACCATATCAAGTGTGCCGTCTGGTCATGTGAAGTCTAGTCTGTACCCGAACAAGCTGTAAAACTCTACTTCGCAGTGCACGGTGTCGTTAACACTTCAGACACTGACAGTATTATAATCCCACATTTCCTATCTCTTATCAGTTTTAATATCACCCCTTTCTTTAACAAAAGTGCTTGTGATCTCATTATTTCTGAACCCCGTCTTTCTTTCTTTCTTTGCGTCAAAAACAAGCAGAATTATAGATGTTCACCACTTCTTATGTGTCGTCTTGTCTTCTCACAAAGCGAAGAGCAATCATTCTTAATGACAGCATTACCTGAGGTGGCGCGGAGGAGGAGGATGGACGCAGAGCATCACCTGTGG
>JADBJO010006603.1:55000-65000 GCA_016801955.1 Conus betulinus
GCCATCCAAATGTTATTTTCATTTTAAAAAAAATGCGACTTATATCTGTGTCATAATTGTGACTCGTGGTCTGCGAGTCATGAAACGCCTGGTAATAGGTCATATGCTTGTCTACAAACTCTTACAACTTCTGGACAATTTCAAACACTTGTAGCCAGAGAGATCCTTCGTTGCGTTGCACGTGATGTTCCCAGTTTTGCCACCTGCAGTCAGTCAGTGTTGGAGAAATTTCATACAAGGAGCTGTTACATGTTCCCTCACTGAATTGTCAACAACCCGCCTAAAGCCGTTCAGAAACAGTGTGTCACAATCGTTTACGAGATGTGTTTATTTGTCGTTAGCATCTAGATTTAGCGGCATCCTGTATGCTTCTAATGGCGATATACTTTCGTCCATATGTTCGTACATATACTTAGCCTACAAGTTTTGCAGGAATGGGTAATTCAGTATGATTAGGCTTACGTCCTGTCACTCCATAACCTAAGTCATTAAGTGTTCAGTATGACCCTCCCAGGAGTTTGTTGTGAAGATATATGTTATTGCCTTGTTTAATCCACAAAACTGTGCACTGTACGCAACAATCAACTAAGCAAGAGCCAGTGATTTTAAGAAACATCTTGCTAAATAACCCCTAAACGAAAATAACTTTTGGATAATACACAACAAAGCCTTCTTTGTTCGGCTTCCCAGGTTTTCACAAGCAGCTGCAAAACAAAGACAAGGGGTAAGATATACGGTAGGCATTCATGGCAGTTTACAGCGAAATCTTTTTCTCCATTTAAGAATTGTCTCTCCCTTGCAGCACTATATCTACTTCTTCTAAACACAAGGATAGTCTCGTTCGTGCTAATATTTAGGTGAACTCCAAATGCTGCATTATAGAGATTGTTCAATTGCTTTTGGAGACCAAAAGGTGTTTCAAACGGCAATGCGATATCATCCGCTTTTTTACAAAATGAACAATTTAATTAAACTAGGAGGAGAGAGAGAGAGAGAGAGAGAGAGAGAGAGAGAGAGAGAGAGAGAGAGAGAGAGAGAGAGAGAGGAGAGAATGGGTGCGACAGGAGTCTATCTATCTATAAACAAGAGTCTATCTATCTATCTATCTATCTATCTACCTATCTGTCGACTCACCCAACCACCTACCGACACAAGTATGTCTGTCTGTCAGTACGTCGTCTGCCTGCTGGTCTGTCTGTTTGTCTGTCTCCTCTGCCCTTGACGTGTCCATCAAGCTGTGAATGCTCTAAGGTTTTGTCAATACTTCAGACACCAAAGATAGAGAACTGTGAGCACATAGCCAGACATAAAAGGACTGGGATAGGAATAAAAGAAAGTATCAGTTGGGCGAGCCAGCAAACAAAACAATCAATACAAAAGAAAACAATCAAAATATGCCGTTTCAATTGAATGGCATATTTTGATTGTTATCTTTTTGTTAGCAAATTAGGCCCTTATGATGAGCTATTTACATAGATGACCGTAGGTACCTTGCAGCAAAATATTGAAGGAAAAAAAAGAACAGACCACACACAAAAATCCGGAAAAAAAAAAAAAAGAAAAACCGCTAGGAACTCAAGAAATTGAAAACGAAAGAACATGATTTTCACACTCGCAAAACATAAATTTCAGAATTATTACCTAAGGTAGAGGAGGACAAACAACAAAAATGGCAAGCTAAAGGCCGACAACCCTCTCTCTACAAATATTCCTGAAGGAGAACGGAAGACCAAAGGTGAAGCAAAGGGGAAAATAAACCAACAATGAAAAGTGCTGCTGCTCAGTTTTTCAGATCAGATCCAGATCAGACCAGTTTTTTTTTTCGGAACATCTAGATTCTTCTTTCGCTAATATCCAATACACCAGGGTTCAGGGACAGCATGCAGTCTCCTATCAAGATGAAAGTTCACTCATGGGGGGATGTTGTATCCCCCTCGAATGATAACCACCCCTCTCATTCCTCTTCACCCTCTGCTTCCTCTCTTCCTCCTTGATTGGTTGTTTATGAATTTTTCCTCCCTTTCTTTCCGTCTGTCTGACCATTCTTGTCTGTTTTTCACTCACTGCCAACCTGTTTGTCTACCTTTGTCCTTTCGTCTGTCTCTCTTATACTTGTAGTTTGTGTCACCGCGTCTCTGTCTGTCTGTCCGTCTGTCTGTCGGTCTTTCTGTCAGCCTGTCTGTCTTTTTGTCTGTGTCTGTCTGTCTGTCTGTCTGGCTGGCTGGCTGCCTGGCTGCCTCTCTCTCTCTCTCTGTTGAAAGAATCACATTAATACAACTCAAACATCTCTCTCTCTCTCTCTCTCTCTCTCTCTCTCTCTCTCCTCTCTCTCTCTCTCTCTCTCTCTCTCTCTCTCTCTCTCTCTCTCTCTCTCTCTCTCTCTGTTGAATTAAAAGAATCACATTAAAAACACTCAAGTAACAAATAGGAAACGAAGGATGTACTCCTGCAGGTGGCCTCATAGGGACCACGTCAGCGCTCAGTATAGACTGCTGGTGCTTCTATGGCTTACAAAACAGGTGTCGTGCATAGCGACATGAGCTGAACCGCCCGTGGATACAACCACAAGTTGTGTATACGATGACATATCCCAGAACCCATGATTTCAAAATTCCAGACAAAGTACACCGTGAATTTAACCGATAGGTATTGAATCGGGAGATAAGTCATGGCTGTTAATTCACCAAGAACTGCACACGTATATTTCATGCTTTCACTTCCTTACAAGTGATGAAGCGAATCTAAGATGATTTTTAAGTGTAAAGAATACAAAGGACGGCAAAACACACACACACACACACACACACACACACACACACACACACACACACACACACACACACACACACAAACAAACACACACACACACACACACACATACACACACACACACACACACACACACACACACACACACACACACACACACACACTAAAACGCGCACGCGCGCGCGGACGTACAAGTATGCCAGCGTATGAACAAGGAAAATCTACTGCATTGATAAATGGACAGAATAACCGACGAAGCATTTAACTAACTACCTGGCTAGCTTAGCCCTAGAATCCCCCTGTTTGGTTGGCTGGAACAGAATAAAACTGGAACTGGAATATACCCGCTGATTCCCTCTGTGTCACGGAGGTAATCTTCTCACCAGTTTGGGTCAGTTTGTTCGTCTGTCTGTTGGCAAATTCATGCAGAAGAAACTATCCATTCGAATTGAAGGAAACTTGGTGAAGTATGTGGACTCAAGACGAACGTATCAAATGATGGTGCGGATCCGTGGTGCGAATATGGATCTGGGACTGGATCCAGGATCTCTTAGGTCTTGGTGGAGGTCTGTGGTCTCCTGATTGCCTTTCCTTTCATCTTGATTTACTGTAATATACAAGCAGAAGAGTAAATCTGTCAAACACTGTGTACATGAGAGAAGAGGAGAGGAGTGGGGATGGGGGGAGGTCCAAACATTCTTACTCCAGCCGCAGCCATTGCCGCCTCAAAGTGGTATCGGTATTGCTTAAAAATGATCTGGTAGCTACTGCAGATGCTGGCCTTAAGCTGCTGACTGATCGGCGCAAAGTCAGCTGCATCTTTCCTGCCTCCCGTGGGTACAGCAAGAGCCGAAAACCACTACGCAGCAGACCCCCCCCCCCCCCCCCCCCCATCTCGCCTTCTTTCCTGCTGCAAACTGAAGGTGAAATATATTTCTGCGCTGATTTCTTCCATCCTTTTAACATCCTCCTCCCACTCGCTCTCCGTACACTTGACAGAAACAGTGTCAATGGCGTTTTACATCAACTCAGTTCGGTTCGGTTCAGTTCGGGGAGAGAGAGAGAGAGAGAGAGAGAGAGAGAGAGAGAGAGAGAGAGAGAGAGAGAGAGAGAGAGAGAGCTAATGTCTACGTTTTCCAGCTGTTCATGGCGCCTGCTTCTCACGCATCAGTGCCAAGGGTACTCCTTTCACCTCAGTATTCCTCTTCTTTAGAGGCGAATCTTAAAGTCCTTTGCCTCTCACAGAGGTTTCTACCATAAGAACCTGATCACTTTCCCACTCCATGACTTAACCACAATTCCCAACATGTGGTGCATACGGTGCACTTTAATGTTCGATCAACTGGTGCAAATTGTGCTAAAACACCGACTATGAGTTGAAACAAATATGTGAAGGACATACAGTTTACTATGACTTGGCTCGGGACTTGATTTGCTTTTCTATGAAGCATCACATCATACGAATAGATCAGTACACATGATTCCATTCGTCAGTTCCTCGCTGCTGTAGAAACTGCTGAAACCCTGCTCACTTCATACATCATCTCTTGGACTGACTATTGCTGCTCTCTACTTTCTGGTAGTCCCCCTTTTGTCATTCAGTTTCTTCAGACTGTTACGAATGTTGCAGGGCATCTGATTTCTAAGTGTAATGAAACCCGGAATTAAATGTCCCTGTTCTACAAGCCACACTGGTTGACTGCTGAGTAAGGACGCGAAAATTAAATACGTGCAAACTCTATTTGTGCAATGAAACAGTACATCTCTCTCCGTCAATGACATTTACCCAGTGAGTGTTTATGGACCATAGGATCAGATCTGTACACTGAAAATGTCTCTGTTCGTGTAGCAGTAAGTAAACACTGGCTCAGTTCAGTGAGTTTGAATGGACCGTAGGATCAGGTCTTTACACTGAAAATGCCTTTGTTCATATAGCAGTAAGTAGACACTTGGCTCAGTGCACTGACAATGCCTTTGTTCATGTAGCAGTAAATAGACACTTGGCTCAGGTCGGGGAAGGTCAAAGCATTGAAAAGAAAGGGCGCGCTTTGCCTTCCATTGTACTATGCTGTTTAACACTGTGACTATCAAATTCACTTCGCTTATGGCCGTTGGGCTATGCAACTGTAACTTTGAAATGAAACGTTTGCGTTATTTTCATCATAAACGTGTACGCGCTGTATTTCACTTATTATTTTGTTATTCAAATGTAATATGTATGTGGTTTTTAAAGTTTACGTACGCATGAATTAACTTAATGTTTTGCTGCTATGTAATATTTGATCTTTGTTACCTGCCATACACACAAATAGAAAAAAGGTGTTTTGTAATCGAAAATAAGTCCTGAACATCACTTCAACAATGGCAAGACACCAAAACTTCTACAACTACAACACTAGCACGAAAACAAGCACATAAACAATATTACTCCAGGGATGACCCAAACCATTCACACCCTCATTCCAAACAGCACTCTGAGGAGAGTAATAATCACAACAATCCCCAAACTGAACTTGGTCAAAACAGTGGCACTGAATGGGAAGGAGGGAAATGTCAACACCCGATTAAGCGTCCTATTTTGAAAAGACGTCAATCAATATCTCCGGTTATGGTACCTCCCCCACACACACTCTCCACCCTCCCATCCTCATTCTTCCACCATCCCTCCACCACAGCCCTCCCTTACCCTCCTTTACCGATGCAGCCTGCAAACTCCTTACACGTTGAGGGCCGGGACGGCGGGGCTATATTTGTCCTGTCTCTCTCCTCACCATGTCCGCGTGGCAGACATTGAGACGTGTTTGGCAATCTGTCCAGCCATCTTGTGATGCTAAACTGGGAAAGCTGATGGCCTCTTTACAGACTTCTCTGGTTCCTGTTTACTGTCTGTGCCACCTAGGATGAGAGAGAGAGAGAGAGAGAGAGAGAGAGAGAGAGAGAGAGAGAGAGAGAGAAGCGACAAACATTACAAGAAACACAATATGTACTCTCACTTCATTAAGACTGTTGTTCAACAGTTGAAATATACAATTCTGACATAGATAGTTTCCTAATACCCCCTCCACCACCATCTGACTCTCTCTCTCTCTCTCTCTCTCTCTCTCTCTCTCTCTCTCTCTCTCTCTCCACATCTCCTTTTCTCTCTCTATCTCGCCTTTCCTCTCCCTTTTTCACTCCCCCACTCTCTCCCTTAGCTTCTCTATCTGCTTTCCTTCTCTCCCCTCCCCCCTCCCCTCTCTTACTGGTGTATGGGTGGACGCTTCCCCGATTCATAGGCCAGAGTTTATGGTGAAAAAATATCATACAAAGACAACTAATACCTTTCTTTTCATGTGCGAGTTGATTCCCAGTTGTCTGTAATCAGACAAAAGTAATGTCAGTGGCATAGAACTACTCAAACAAGATTCTTCAGTCTGTTACAACAGTGGAAATATCAATTTGTTTATAGTGTTTATGCCTCAGCCAACCACAGAGGGCCATATTAGGGCTGTCAAATCATCGATGTCAATTTCGTTCACATTGAAGGTAAAATGATATCTGTGAATCTGTAAAAACACTAAACTCGCCTCTATAATGAATCTAATTTCAACACAATCTTAGAAAAAAGGAAATACTTTCATCTTTTTTTTTATATAAATTAAAGAATATGTACAGATGTACATTCCTGAATACAGTCTTTACAGAATTTGCTGACAAGTGTTTATGCATGTCTCGCACTCACGTAAAATCTTATTACCAACTTTTGGAACAGAAGGCCAGTTCGGCCTGTGGTGTGGATGACACGTTCCACATAGCATGCACCTTGTGTGTAAACTGAAAAAAATGAAGGACAAAACGAAACCGAGTGGACAAATTAAAAGAATGAAGGCAATAAGGATATTGAGTGAACTGGATGACACGGGAAACGACTGAATGAAGCGCCGGCAGACAGCTCTCAGTTAACACTACCCAGGTAGGCAGCCCGTTGTGTACAGAAGAGTGTTGATTGTCAGCACCCAGAACCTTTGGCAATGCGCTTTAAAAATGCTATGTTATTGTTATTATAATCATTAATCCATCATTGTAAGAACAAGGTCACGGTGAGGGTGATCACCACATAGTATGCGCCTTAGAGCCTTATTACCTATGAAAAGGTACAATTGTGTGTATAGAAAGTGCTCTGTGCCATCGGCACACAGTTGTGTGTGCACGACATACGAGGTAGTAAACATAAGTAAGAAGTTTGACCATTGATCCAGTGATGTCCATTGCTGTGTAATCTAAATCTCCCTGTCTCTCTGGCTCTGTCTGTCACTATATCTGTGTATCTCTGTCTGTATGTCTCAAAGTGTGTATGTGTGTGTGTGTGTGTGTGTGTGTGTGTGTGTGTGTGTGTGTGTGTGTGTGTGTGTGTGTGATGACAAATACCACACCACATCTGCTACACCTTCTGGCTTCAGGAACGTATAGAAGACATTAACTGATCACAAAAAGATATAAAGACCAAAGGAAAGAACAAAAGAAATTGAAATTGAGGACTCGGAAGTAAAAGTTAACAAATGCCTGCGTTACGCTTTCATTCTCATGCGCTTCCCACACTTTGGTGCATGCCAAATGTGAGTTCAAAGACTTGTGGTATTCAAATTTGAACTTTTGGCGCAACACAATGACCAACAAACTACAATGACCAAAATACAAAGTCCTTGCAGTGCTTGCATTTCAACATCAGATTGGAATCAGACTGGAACACTTTTAAAATCTAACTTCTGTCTGATTTTAATGAAAAAAAAATGATTGTACTGCCTGAATTTGAGGAGCAGAATCTGTACTACAAATAGGTGTCGAACCAGCGTCACTCTCTTAGTTTCAGTTTTAACTGTGTTTGGCCCATCCAATCATACAGAGTCCCTTCAGAGTGTTACAACACAGGGAAAGAAAAATGTAGTCCTGTCCTCAAAAAGGAAACAAACAACAGAGACAAATAGCAACATTCATGACATGATTGCTAAACTGCTCTTCACTTTCAAACAGTTAAAACAAAATCAAGGCCAGCTGGGAGTGCCACCTGTTCCGCTTCCTCACAATTTGCAGAAAATGTTAAACATTTATAGCACAGTTATATTTCAACACTACAAAAACGCATTTAAAATGACATTTCAGCACAACAAAACAACGCCCATTCCTGTAGCTAAACGCGCATTACCTAATCACTAAATGACAAAGCAGAAACTAATATGTGACAAACTGTAACGGAGAAAAAGGCGGGTGCGTAGGAAACCAATGCAAGAAAACGGTGGGTGACTAACTAACTAACTAACTAACTAACTAACTAACTAACTAACTAACTAACTAACTAACTAACTAACTAACTAACTAATATATATATATATATATATATATATATATATTATAAAAACGGCAATTTAAAGACTGTAATGAAAAAGAGGAAATTGCTTGCTGAGAATTTCTTAGGGATATGTAGACAATTTACACTGAGTAAAACTGGTATCTGTAGTAATACTGGCGTCTTCATGGGTTGAAGAACTGTGTAAGACCTTCAGGAACGAAGCAAGGTAAATGGACCACTTGGACAGGATAACAGGGTGCGACAACAAAGAACGATAGAAAAACGTGAAAGACTATAAAAGAGTTAAAACTAAACAGGAAAAAAAGAGGAAATCACCAGCGGTGAATTTCCAGAAGATGGAGGGACACAATTTATTCTAAAAGACCCCCTGGCATCCTCGCACGGTGGGCGCCTGGGGATGTACAGGACTGACGTTCAATTACCTGTAGCGGCAAATTCGCTTTCTTGGGACACCACTTTTTTCCTGACTGTCAGGACCAAAACACGAAGCCGCAGCTGCTGTCTAGACTGCTTTTTTAACACAGACTGGAGTCAAAATGGAAAACTAGTCTGGCTCTTTTTTTCTGATGTTAGTCACGACAGTGATCGTACTGTCTACTCACGGAACGCCCAATCAGACCAGAAATACCTATCAAACATACTTCATACAGCGCAGCGTTGTTAACACTTTGGACACCAGCTGGTCGTTAGTTCCAGCCTTTTCCAGCAACAGTTGTGTTCACAATCACTCTATCTAATTGCTTTAAACTCACTTATTTCTGAAAGCATTCCTTCGTTTCCTTGCGTAAAGTGCAGTAACATGATTGTAATTTGCAACCTATCACATGCACTGTCGTCTCCCCGCAATGTTACCAGCTACCAGTGTTAACAGCTGTATCGCCGAAGTCCACGCAGAAGCCAGTATCCCTATCATGTCTTGTTTGTAACGTTATTGACCCACTGGCGCGAAAGAGTTAACAGTTCTCGGGCTCACCGACCCCTAATGGTGTCATCAAAACATTCTGATTCAGAGAGCCCCTACTCGTTTATAGTTTCCTTAACTAATCTTGTCTACTGGATCATTATAGTCTGTTTCACAATATCTTCATCCATCTATCGGCCCCATAACTATGTCTGCCCGATCAAAACATTCTATTCCAGGACAAACTTATTCCTTTATTGGCCTCTTAATCACGTCTCTGCGACTGTTACATTTTATTTTGGGACATTGTCACTCCTCTGTCGGTTTTTTTTTCTTGCCCCATTCCACAGAAAACCATTTAGACTCAAATCTCAATCTCAAGAATGTTAATAATTATATTCTCGTTGTGTGCAGATGAACCACTTTACAGTCACCTCAGTAGATGAACATGTCACAGGTACTGTCAGCCGAAGGCAACGTCACGTAAATGGGAAAACAGTGTTTGTCTTTTCATCCTTTTATACAGCACCTACATCCTGTCCACCCATCTCCTTTGATTCTCCCCTGCCCCCTCCCCCCAAGTTCCCTGCCTGTTCCTTTCCCTTTTTTCATACCGAAAATACATCCTCTCCTTCCTCAGCTACAGCTCTACATGCACACAGTCATAGCTTTTTTTTTTTTTTTTTTTTTTTTTTGGGGGGGGGGGGTAAGGAGGGGGGGTGCTTTCTTATCCTCCTCTTCCACCACCACCACCACCCACTACTAGCTTTTGATGGCATTACTGCCACACTGCTTATTCCGTTCAGAGGGACACAACCACAGCTGGGCTCGTCATGCTGCTGCTGCTGCCAACACCAGCAGTCAACAGGGGGACAATCAATATCAGATCGCCATATGGCATCCCGTCTGAGGAGACCCTGCCCTACTGCCGATTGACTTCTATGTGCCCAGTGGTGCCTGTTCTGAGCAACTTTCGCTAGACA
>JADBJO010006603.1:67500-75000 GCA_016801955.1 Conus betulinus
AGGGTGCCTTGTTTGAGTCTGGTCTGTCCTGGGTGTGGAGGTCGATAAGCAGGAAGAGAAGGAAGCGACCAGGTTGAAAGGAAAGGGAAAAGAATAGCTCGAGAGAGAGAGAGAGAGAGAGAGAGAGAGAGAGAGAGAGAGAGAGAGAGAGAGAGAGAGAGAGAGAGAGAGAGAGAGAGATTTGATCGACCAGACACAGAGAAGAGAGACCGACTTAGATAAACACATAAATCTCTCTCTCTCTCTCTCTCTCTCTCTCTCTCTCTCTCTCTCTCTCTCTCTCTCTCTCTCTCTCATTCTCTCTCTCTCTCTCTAATTCTGTATGCCAATTATAGGGGATAATCGGTGACAGGCTCAGAACTTGCCACCTAATTTTCAGCCCAGACAGCTTAAGAGATTATGACCGAATCCGCCCAAACTGCCTAACCTCACAAATCTGCCCAAGCCCTCTCTCCGCATACATCCCTCCCCCCTCCCCAACTTCCTATCCCATCGCATTCTCATTACCCTACTCCCAAACAAAGAATGTACACACCTGTTCCTCTTCACCCATTCACATCCATCCACTCCCACTCCACATAGTTACCGTCTGTTCTTCTGTTTGTCTGTCTACCTCTCTATTATGTAAAGGTGAGCAATTTCTCACTTCACTTAAGGCAACAGCAAGAGATGGCTGTTTCAAGGCATGCTGCTGTACAGCCATAGTCGTTGGAATCTACCAGTCTTGGTGTCTTCAGCCTAACTGCTCTTGTGTTGAAGAAGACGGTGTAGAGGCTGCACACCAAACATTAATGCGCCAAGGCCTGCTTAAAGACTCGAATATTCATAGACTGGCGCATTAAATTGGTTTGAGAATCCTTCTTGTGTCCGACCGCTGATTCTGCTCATTTGTTTTCCATGTTGCCATCGAGGTACAAGCCAGGTGGTTCCAAGCAGACAAATTAAAATCAAAGGAATTGGACTATTTGGGGGAAGCCCCTGGCGTAAATATAGAGTCGCAGGTGAGTGCAAAGGCCTGACATGTGCTGTCAACTAAGGGGAAGAACATGCATTTGAAGACTGTGATTTCATTGATGAAACCCCCAAAAAAACAAGGGAAATATTTGGCGGGGAGTTGTTCTTTTGATGAAATGCTGGCTCAAATTTATGGCAGGCCTCCAAACACTACATGGATTATATAGTGTTTTTAGTGCGAGATCCCCATTGAGGCGTGTAGCCAGAAAAGGTTCTCGGCAGAGTTTTGGCAACTAGCAATTTGAGGATTTTCAACCTTCGGAATTCATCTTCACTCTACGACTGTCTGGGCCGCTAGTGCATCTAATTCCATGCTTCATTTTATCTGTGGTAATTTCACGAAGACATTTTTAGTCACAAATCTTCCATTATTTGCCTTCCTTCTTGTTCTCTTGCGTGAAAACGTGGATAATCCATCGAGAGGAGACTTTCGTGTAGCCAAACCACTTGATCATTATCTTGAACATACCTGACTAGTTGTTGACAAAGTCATCAGCTCTTTCTTCACGGTCCTTTACTCTGTTGTTGTTTTCACGGTCCTTTACTCTGTTGTTTTGTTTCACGGTCCTTTACTCTGTTGTTGTTTTCACGGTCCTTTTACTCTGTTCTTGTTGTCTTCACTGTCCTTTTGTTTCACGGTCCTTTACTCTGTTCTTGTTGTCTTCACTGTCCTTTACTCTGTTCTTGTTGTCTTCACTGTCCTTTACTCTCTGTTCTTGTGTTCATTTCACTGTCCTTTACTCTGTTCTCTTGTTGTCTTCACTGTCCATGGTTTACTCTGTTCTTGTCTTCACTGTCCTTTACTCTGTTCTTGTTGTTTTCACTGTCCTTTACTCTGTTCTTGTTGTCTTCACTGTCCTTTACTCTGTTCTTGTTGTCTTCACTGTCCTTTACTCTGTTCTTGTTGTTTTCACGGTCCTTTACTCTGTTCTGTTCTTGTTTTTCTTCACGGTCCTTTACTCTGTTCTTGTTGTTTTTCACGGTCCTTTACTCTCTCTTTGTTGTTTTCACGGTCCTTACTCATCTGTTCTTGTTTTCACGGTCCTTTACTCATTTCTGTTGTTTTCTCAGATAAAAGATGACTAACTGTCCTTTTTGAAAAAGCGTTTAATCACTGTCCTTTACATTGTTGTGCACTGTCCTTTACTTTTGAAGCTCCTTTTCGATCTTGTCTTGTGAGCTCAGTGCTGCTTTTAGCTTTATGATCAGTAGTTATATCACACATCGATTTCCCGAGAGCGGGGTAGATCTCCATGTAATCAGCTGTAGAGAACGTGATTTCTCTGCCACTCTTTTCATTAGTCTAGACGGTGGCTTCACAAAATGTCAGAGTGTAAGTAGACAGAGGAAGTTATCATAACGTCACTTTGCATAAATTTTCACAACACATTCTGCAGATATGTGACATCATTTTGCTTACAGATGAAGTGTTATAGTCAAGCCTGGACATTGTGGTGACCACCTGGTCAATTCGTTTTCAGAGCTCAGTGTCCAAGTCCGAGGTATCTGAGATTGTGGTGAAGTAACTTGCTGACAGTCGCTAGTTCGTAATCCGGGGTTTTTGACAGATGGTATTTCTTCTGCGTCTTGATCTATCCCTTAAGTGCTCTTGAGTCTGAGTTGTTAGCCCAAGGGTGTCCACAAACAGCAGAGAAGCGCTTTACGAGCTGGTATAGGTTTTTTGCGTGTCGGTGGTGGGACCACTTTATGACCGAGTAGGACATTCCAGAGGCCCATCAGCTGGACCTTTGTTTCAGCTCTCATTGTGGAGAGGTTGAAGAGCCCCTTCCCTATCTTTTGTGGAGACAGATTCCTTTGGTGGCTGTGCAAAAGGCGTATTCTAGATGGACGGGAAAAAAATGTCAGTACTATCCGTCTGGCATTGCTTTAAAGACGCTGATGCCCGCGCTTTTCTATGCTCCATAATTCTTCGGTGGGCTGGAATGTATGGGTGGTTAAGGATTGTGGGATTTGAATGATTTGAATGGGGATCGAGGGGGGAAGGAAGAGGGGGAGGATGTAAAAGGGAGCAGGAGAAAGTGTCTCCAATTTAATCGTTTTTCTACTTTTTCCACCCCCTCAAAAACGTCTAAAAAAGATGAATAGTATTCGAGAGAGAGAGAGAGAGAGAGAGAGAGAGAGAGAGAGAGAGAGAGAGAGAGAGAGAGAGAGAGAGAGAGAGAGAGAGAGAGAGAGAGAGAGAGAGAGAGAGAGAGAGAGAGAGAGAGAGAAGAATGAGAAAACAAAAAATTAACAAACAACAACAACAACAACAACAACAACAACAACAAATTAAAAAATTAAAAAAAAAAAAAAAACGACGAATACAAACAAAACAACTCTCTTTCAGAATCATCAAACCTGAAGATCTAACACGCTTTTGTCACACAAGAGTTGCATGTGCCACATGTCTCAGGATTATAAACAAAGGTGAAGGACGGACAATCAGCAAGTATCGTTAGCGGAGGATCGGGCTGCTGGACTGTTCATATAGAGTCCTGAAGGACAACAGAAGACGAAGCAGCGGACTGTCCACGAAGAGTCCTGAAGGACAACAGAAGACGACGCAGCGGACTGTCCATATAGAGTCCTGAAGGACAACAGAAGACGAAGCAGCGGACTGTCCATATAGAGTCCTGAAGGACAACAGAAGACGAAGCAGCGGACTGTCCACGAAGAGTCCTGAAGGACAACAGAAGACGAAGCAGCGGACTGTCCATATAGAGTCCTGAAGGAAAACAGAAGACGAAGCAACGGACTGTCCATATAGAGAGTCCTGAAGGAAAACAGAAGACGAAGCAGCGGACTGTCGATGTAGGGTCCTGAAGGACAACAGAAGACGAAGCAGCGGACTGTCCATATAGAGCCCTGAATGAAAACAGAAGACGAAGCAGCGGACTGTCCATATAGAGTCCTGAAGGATAACAGAAGACGACGCAGCGGACTGTCCATATAGAGCCCTGAAGGAAAACAGAAGACGAAGCAGCGAACTGTCCATATAGAGTCCTGAAGGACAACAGAAGACGAAGCAGCGGACTGTCCATATAGAGTCCTGAAGGACAACAGAAGACGAAGCAGCGGACTGTCCATATAGAGTCCTGAAGGACAACAGAAGACGACGCAGCGGACTGTCCATATAGAGTCCTGAGGACAACAGAAGACGAAGCGGACTGTCCATATAGCCCTGAAGGAAAACCGAAGCGCGGACTGTCCATATAGAGTCCTGAAGGACAACCGAAGACGAAGCAGCGGACTGTCCATATAGAGTCCTGAAGGACAACAGAAGACGACGCAGCGAACTGTCCATATACAGTCCTGGACAACAGAAGACGAAGCAGCGGACTGTCCATAAAGAGCCCTGAAGGAAAACAGAAGACCGAAGCACGGACTGTCCATATAGAGTCCTGAAGGAAAAGCAGAAGACGAAGCAGCGGACTGTCCATATAGAGTCCCTGAAGGACAACCGAAGACGACGACGGAGCAGCGGACTGTCCATATAGAGCCCTGAAGGAAAACAGAAGACGGAGCAGCGGACTGTCCATATAGAGTCCTGAAGGACAACCGAAGACGAAGCAGCGGACTGTCCCATATAGAGTCCTGAAGGACAACAGAAGATGAAGCAGCGGACTGTCCATATAGAGTCCTGGACAACAGAAGACAAAGCAGCGGACTGTCCATAAAGAACCCTGAAGGACAACAGAAGACGAAGCAGCGGACTGTCCATATAGAGCCCTGAAGGAAAAACAGAAGACGAAGCAACGGACTGTCCATATAGAGTCTGAAGGACAACCGAAGACGAAGCGGCGGGCTGTCCATATAGAGTCCTGAAGGACAACAGAAGACGACGCAGCGGGGAGAGATAATCCGGCAATGAAAACTGCTGCTGCAGCTGCTCTTACTATTCTTGCTTCAGATCAGACCAGAGAGCTTATTTATCCACTTCTAGATTCTTCCCTCAATAACATCCCATAAAGCAGTATTCCAGAATAGAACATCGCCTTCCTTCGTGGTGGATTCCTCATGGAGGAGTTGATTTTTTTTTTACTGCGCGAAAAGTAACCTCCCTTCTCACACTCCAGCCCATTCTCGCTTGCCTTTCTTCACATACCCTGTCCTGTGTGTCTCACCCCGTCCAGTTGCTCGTGAAGTCATTTTTTGCCATTCTTTTTGCCAGTCTGTCTCTTCCAGTCTGTCTGTTGCTTATCTCAGTATATCTCACGTATTTGTCAGTCAGCCCTGGTCTCTGTTTTGATCTTGTCTGTCTCTCTGTCTGTCAATCTGTCTGTCAGTCTGCGTCTCTCTCTCTCTCTCTCTCTCTCTCTCTCTCTCTCTCTCTCTCTCTCTCTCTCCTGCTGCTGAATCAGAGCTGCTAGCTGTTAGCTTGCACACAAATTAACTTTCTGACTGACTAACAAACGAACTAACTAACTAACCTACCGACAGACAGACCTTCCCATCAACCCACCTACCAACCTACCAACCAACCAACCAACCACTCGCTGTTATCCCTGACAGCACTGAAATAAGAGAGGAAAGGTGGAAACCGGCGGGACCACACCTAGTTTAACTACACCAACGTGACCGTCGCGTGAAGACGTGTTACGTATTGCTTACAACAATAGAATGGTGGGCTGGAGAAGCTGGTACTGAGATGCTACCTGATCTCAGCCGGTTCCATCGCATCTTTTCTGCCTCATGTGAGCGCACCAGGCGCCAGAAAACCGCTTCACTGCTTAACCAATTCCTCTTACCATCCTGCTGTTTAACCAAGCATGAAATGCCTTTCAGCACCTAATTTCCCAACTCACCTACAGCCTTCCCCTGCCCTCTCTGTCCACCTGAGAGATACGGTGTCAATGACGATTTTTCATGAATCAATCCTAAGCGCGCTGGAGAGAGAGAGAGAGAGAGAGAGAGAGAGAGAGAGAGAGAGAGAGAGAGAGAGAGAGAGAGAGAGAGAGAGGAGAGAGAGAGAGAGAGAGAGAGAGAGAGAGAGAGTATCGTTGCATTTTTTGCAGCCGTGGTTGTCACACATCAGTACTGAGTGTACTCCTTTTACTGCAGTATTCCATTTCTTCAGCAGCCAGTCTGAAGTTGTATGCCTCGTACAAATGCGTCTGCAACGAGAACCTGATCAGTTTTCCTCTCCAGAACTTTACTGATGTCCAACATTTGTTGCATGCAGTTCATTTCAGTGCCCGGGGAACTGGTTCAACCGGTGCTAAAAATTGGAAAGAAGAAAGAATAAGCAGTATTCTCGTTTTCCAGAGGCGAGTCTTCAGGTCGCATGTCTATTATAGGGGTGTTTCCTATGATAACCTAATCACTTCCCACTCCAGAACTTTAATAAAAATTCCCAACACTTGCTGAGTCAGTTCAGTTCAAAAATCGCTGATCTGATTCAAATTGTTTGAACAACAAACAAACAAACAAAGTAAACGAACACGGCGAAAAAAAAACAAACCTGCTCTATGATCAAGTTCATTTTGAACACTAATGGTAGCATCCTGCAGTTGACAGATACTTGACCTCTGGACTGGGTGGATGTCTTAAGATGTGCACATGTCATGTTTTCTTTCTGACTTTTGTTCACGTAAGATAAACAATGTGTAATCGGTAAGCTGTAGCTGAACTCTGGGCACAATAGGTGTTGTGAGCTGGTGCAAGAATTCTTTATGCCAGTACGCGAGCTCATGCATGCATGTGTCTACACGAGCACATGTTGGTGAGATGTGGTGTGTGTGGTCTAACTTTATTTTGTAATCGTGTTTCCAAAGTGCGTTAGTACGTGTAGTTACATGACTGTATGAGGACTGCTTCGACATATAAAATTATGTCTTTATATAAGTATTGTTCTCTTTTTGTCCTTGCTTTGCGTTAAACGTTTGCATTTTCCTGCATTAGTGTGTTGGATTTTATTTGTGCTATAGCATGAAATGAAAAAAAAAAAAACTCACACACTATTTCATTTTTCCAGATCATACATTTTCTTCTGAGTTCTGAGCTATGGGTTCTCCTAATCCTCCACCAAAAGAAGAAAACGCAGTGGTGGCATCCCCCTTGTCATTGGTGACTGAGCAGCTCAGACGAGTTCCTTCCGTTCCTTCCGCGAATCGTTTGTGGCGCAGGTGACACTTTCACCCGATAGACAAATCATGATTTGCAGGTGACACTTTCACCCGATAGACAAATCATGATTTGCAGGTGACACTTTCACCCGATAGACAAATCACGATTTGCAGGTGACACTTTCACCCGATAGACAAATCACGATTTGCAGGTGACACTTTCACCCGATAGACAAATCACGATTTGCAGGTAACACTTTCACCCGATAGACAAATCATGATTTGCAGGTGACACTTTCACCCGATAGACAAATCATGATTTGCAGGTGACACTTTCACCCGATAGACAAATCATGAGTATATCGTGCGTGTGTATTACCCTCCATGTTCTTCACCCAATGAACTCACTATGCCATTT
>JADBJO010006603.1:80000-102237 GCA_016801955.1 Conus betulinus
AAGTCCTCTCGAAGGGAAACAAGTGACGCGGCTGAATTTAGAACAATGTATTAACCAACCAGATTTTTTTTTTTGTCATTTTAATTTCCATCCAGCTCTCCCAATTTGAGGATCTTGAAATCTAATGAAAGCCTATAAGTTTTCTTGAACTCACTATAGCAATTAAAGTTCCGCAGTCCGGACATTCTGACCTTTCAATCATGTTGTTCGTGGCTATTTTTTGATTGTGTTATACCTTAGTAAGAGTGAAAACGTGTTCAGCTAGTGTAACTCTACCGGTAATATAAAATTCATTTCTGAGTTAAGCTAAGAGCGACGATTTACATAGGTCTAACTATGCCATCTACAAGAAACTCTGGCCGTTTTTGTTAAGCCTACAAGGCGTAATTCCGTTGATTTAGATAACAATAACGCGTTGTCGGTTAACGTTGTAATAGATGCAGAAAATCGAAAATGTTCCTTTGATTTCACATGAACTGGGGACACAATATCACACTGTCTTGTTCCACATCTGAATGTGAAATAAAGAATTTCGCTAGTGTCCATAGCTGATATATGAAATATAAAGGACGTTGTTTTTATGCTGCACACATCAATGACAGAAAAATGTTATTGCTTTTTTTTTTCTTTTTTTTTTTTTTTTTAAAGATGTGATGCAAAGGTGAAGAAACAGAACCCAGCTTACATGTCCTTTACATCATGCTTCCTATGAGAAAACCAGCCTATGGCAATATGGTTTCAAAGATGAACTGTGCTTTCATAAGAAAGACTTTCCATTCATTCTTATCTATGTCCTGAAATAGCGTCGGAGCCAAAAGGAACGGGATAAGCCTTGTTTCCTGCTCCCGATCTTGGCAGCTTCTATTCATAGATGTAATAGCTGTTTTTCAACATAATAGGAATGACGACTGTTGAATAACAAAGCTCGTAAACTTTACGCAATGTCTCTGTCAGCTTGAATTATCCGGTTCTCCCCCTCTCCCCCTCTCTCTCTCTCTTCCATTGGTGGTCCCCCCCCCTCTCTCTCTCTCTCTCTCTCTCTCTCTCTCTCTCTCTCTCTCTCTCTCTCTCTTTTCGTTATGGGCTAGAGGCCTAATAATTAAAACATATCCATTGTCATCTCTCTCTCTCTCTCTCTCTCTCTCTCTCTCTCTCTCTCTCTCTCTCTCTCTCTCTCTCTCTGTCTTTGTGGGTGTCTCTCTTTTGTCTCTCCATGTCTTCCTGTCTGTCTCCCTTTTTGTCCTCTCCCTGTCCTGCGCTCTTTCCTCCGCAGCTCTCTGATCACTGCTGTTTATCTCGGGCACAGTCTGGCATCAACATCTGGTCTTCTGTTCATCATCACACCATTTCTCCACCCCCTTCCCCAATTCCTGCCCCTTCCTCGCCTCTTCTCCCACCCCTCTCCCCATTTCCTGCCCCTTCCTCGCCTCTTTCTCCACCCCCTCCCCATTTCCTGTCCCTTCCTCGCCCCTTTCTCCACCCCCTTCCCCAATTCCTGTCCCTTCCTCGCCCCTTTCTCCACCCCCTTCTTCCCCAATTCCTGTCCCTTCCTCGCCCCTTTCTCCACCCCCTTCCCCATTTCCTGCCCCTCGCCCCTTTCTCCACCCCCTTCCCCATTTCCTGTCCCTTCCTCGCCCCTTTCTCCACCCCCCCCCTTCCCCATTCCTGTCCCTTCCTCGCCCCTTTCTCCACCCCCTTCCCCATTTCCTGCCCCCCTCGCCCCTTTCTCCACCCCCCTGCTTTCCCCAATTCCTGTCCTTCCTCGCCCCTTTCTCCACCCCCTTCCCCAATTCCTGTCCTTCCTCGCCCCTTTCTCCACCCCCTTTCCCCAATTCCTGCCCCTTCCTCCCTCCCCTCCCCCTTTCTCCACCCCCCTCCCCAATTCCTGTCCCTTCCTCGCCCCTTTCTCCACCCCTTCCCCAATTCCTGTCCCTCGCCCTTTCTCCACCCCCTCCCCAATTCCTGTCCCTTCCTCGCCCTTTCTCCACCCCCTTCCCCATTTCCTGTCCCTTTCCCGCCCCTTTCTCCACCCCTTCCCCAATTCCTGTCCCTCGCCCCTTTCCCACCCCTTCCCCAATTCCTGTCCCTTCCTCGCCCCTTTCTCCACCCCCTTCCCCAATTCCTGTCCCTTCATCGCCCCTTTCTCCACCCCCTTGCCCAATTCCTGTCCCTCGCCCCTTTCTCTACCCCCTTCCCCAATTCCTGTCCCTCACCCCTTTCTCCCCCCTTCCCCAATTCCTGTCCCTTCCTCGCCCCTTTCTCCACCCCCTTCCCCCAATTCCTGTCCCTTCATCGCCCCTTTCTCCACCCCCTTCCCCAATCCTGTCCCTTCCTCGCCCCTTTCTCCACCCCCTTCCCCAATTCCTGTCCCTTCCTCGCCCCTTTCTCCACCCCCTTCCCCAATTCCTGTCCCTTTCTCCCCCTTTCTCCCCCCTTCTCCAATTCCTGTCCCTCGCCCCTTTCTCCACCCCCTTCCCAATTCCTGCCCCTTCCTCGCCTCTTTCTCCAAACAGCCGGATATTTACAAACAAAAAACTCCCACAAACCTCATCTTCATATCCTCTGCAAATCCCGAAAGGAGTGAAAGAGAACTCCTTTCTGTAGTGCTCCACGGCGGGAAGCCTTTTCCCTTGCTATCCCAGCGTGCACTGGGCGTAGACATTGAATGATAAACTGTGACGACATGCCAGTTTGAGATAATCAACTGATAAAATGAATAAAGTTTCTTGCTTTCCGACATGCTTCCATCGAAACAAAGACAAGACTTCCTGTCTTTAAGAAACAGTTATTCCCGACCTAGTTGTAGAACATTTAGGCCTCCCTGCAACATTTTGCTTAGATTTTTTTTCATGATACGGGAACACTCGTTGTGCATACAGATTAAGATCTGAATTCACAAAGAAGTCATCACGGTGAGTCGACTAGTCCATATATGCCCCATTACATGAGATTTAGTCCTCAGGAACGTCTAAGATGAAATTGACTGGTTATTGAAAGGTAAAAAACCTAGATCAAAAAGAGAAAAAAAAGGTGAGAGATGCCCTTTTTAAGCGTAACGTCCACCCGCTTGTCAGACCTGGATGTGCGCATACCGTGGACTCAGTAACCTATGGTTATCAAATTCGGTTTTTAAAACCATTTTGTAAGATTACAACGATCGATAACATGAAATCCTGCCGTGGAATCAGACTGCCTTTCTACGCCAGACTGCAAACTCCTCTGACCTCGTTTCTTTCTGATCTTGGCCAGATACAGATCCTACTGCTTGATCGTGCAGCGTCTAGTCTGTAGCGGAGACACATCGAACACACACAACTATTGAAGTCTTGAACCGCTGTGGTCACACACAGCACTTAAATGGCTGTCACCACGCGGGGGAACAAGTACTGTCCTGAAATTAAAAAGAAGAAACAAAGATAAGAATCGACACTGTTTACACAGTTCATAACACAATAGCTCGGCCTCGCTGGGGGACTTCAAATCCTGGATTTAACTCCTCCTCCCCTCCCCCGCTGCCCTCTCCCCCACCTTTCCTCTTCCTCACCTTAGTCCGTCCCATCCATTCCAGTGTAAGGCCCACTGACCCCTCCCCACCTCCCCTCTCCTCTCTCCTGGAGGCCTGAAAATCGTGGGTGGAACCAGACCCCCTTCCCCCTCCCCCCATTTTTCCTTCCATAAACTGATGATCCGGCCAGCATTTGAACTACTGTTAAATCCCCCCCCTCCCCCCCCCCCCCCCCCCCCCTAGTGTCAGAATCTTCAACTCGATGATGGTGGACACTAAAAGAAAGAAGATAGCTCATCCGCTCAGTCCAGGCCTTAGTGTGGATGCCAGGCATTCCGTCTGTTTTGCCACCCACAGTAGCAACAAGAACACATTACCCTTGTTGTGAGTGCACTGCGGAATTGCCCATTTCAGTGGCTGAACTCTTATCACCTGGCTGCCGTATCTTATCACCTGGCTGCTAATGAGAAACAGTGTTAAAGACGTTCTAGCCAAATAAATTTGAAGCGACTTCAGAATGCAACATGGTGGAGGACAACAATAACCAGTGAGGTAAAAAGAATGATGGAAACAACAGATCGATAGAGACTGACAGGAAAGGGGAAAAAACTTACCAAGACAATTACAGAACACATGCATGCAGTTTATGCTGAGGAAAGTTGGCATCCTTGGGGGTGAAAAAGTGTAAAGGCTTTCTGAAAACATGGCCATGCATATAAGCTACAAAGCTGCCCCCCATCACCACCTCCCCCCCCACCCCCCACAGTCCGCAACACTCAAAGCAAGCAAACGAACGAACAAAAGACAAAGAAACGAGAACAATGGTAAAAGCCATGTGTGTACTCCTCACTCGTTCAGTCGCATTATCGTGAGTTCGCTCACGGCGGTGCGCACTGAATCCAGTTCTCAACCCAGCAGTTGCGCTGAAGAAAGTCGGCCGGATTTCGACGCTACGAAAGCTACCTTCTATAACAGTGAGTAGCCTGGTAGCCATTACAATAGCAAAAGTTTTAAAAGCGGGCGACAGTAAGGAATGAGCAGGAAAATAAATGAGCAGAATAAAAGAGAGCTGTGGTAAAAGAAGACATTACTATCACAGAGCTTCCAGAGGAGGGGAATAGAATTTGTACCGAAACCCCCCCACCTCGTCCCAATCCCTAGCATCTCCACATGGAAATGACAACGTGTGTGCATAATTTAAGTCAAGGACAATTCGTGTTTTTCTGTAATGAACGACACGTTTTTTTTTTTTTTTCCAGACTACAAGAACCGAAGCACAAATGTCTAGAAAAGGCTGTTCGGCCTTTTTTGTTTCCGATTTTAGTCACAATTGTGATTTTGCCGTTTAATGATTAAACTCCTAGTCCGCACCAGCCGTAGGTGTAAAAACACACCCCCACGCTAAAGAGTGTTGCTCGCACTTTAGACACCGATTGTTTCTAGAATCGCATCCTCGCCATCTCTGTGTGCCTGAAGCCTTTTTTTTTTCTCTTTACTTTGCGTAAAATGAAGAAAACCGATGCGAAATTTAAAACTTACAATACACGTTCTCGCCTCACATCAACATAAACAGCTATCAATCTTTACAGCAGCGTTGCGGGAATTGGAGCAGCAGATATGCAGCGCAGACGCTGAGTCTTGCTTGTAGCGTCGTTACATTGTGGATGAAAAGGATAACTGCACGAGAGGCACTGGCTCCTTAATTATGCTACCTGATTAAGACATTCTATTTCAGAACATTTTTGCTCTTCAGTCCACCTGTTAATCACACGTACCAAATTAACACATTGTATTTCAGAACATTCTCACGCCTTCATTGGTCCTTTAATAACATTTATTCTCATCGTTCGTTCTGTGCCAGAATATCCTCACTCCTTAAGCAGATACTTAACAATGTTTACTTATTCAATACATTTTATGTCACACCATCCTCACTCTCCTTAACTGGCTCCTTAATTATCTCTACCGGATAACATATTAAACAACATCCTAACTCCCTTATTGACTCCTTAAACTGTGTCTGCCTGACTAACACATTCTATAACAAAACATCATCGATCCTTATCAGTTTATACTCGTGCCATTTACACCATCATCACTCCTTTATTGACTCCTTAATCATCTTTACCTGATTGATACATTCAATTTTACAACATTCTAACTTCCTTATATACCCATTAGTCAAGCCTACTTGATCAATACATTCTGTCCCAAGCATCCTCACCCCTTTATAAGTCGTAACATAACAAGTAGACTCAAGATAGGAATTCTAGTTTGTCCTTGTTGTACAAAGGATAATGTGTGTGTGTGTGTGTGTGTGTGGTGTGTGTGTGTGTGTGTGTGTGTGTGTGTGTGTGTGTGTGTGTGTGTGTGTGTGTGTGTGTGTGTGTGTGTGTGTGTTAGTACACCAATAGAGTGACATAGGTTTGCTTCAAACCGCTGTATCATTAATTTCATACTTTATGCAACTGAATGATGGGGCAATACAGGATAGTGAGATTTGCCCTTTGACCACGCACGCACTCACACACGCACTCACACACACGCGCGCGCGCGCACACACACACACACACACACACACACACACACACACACACTTTACTTCTAGTCCTGCCGACCACAAAAGGGCCGTATCAGGGGCCGTACTTACATGTCGTCGGTAAACTTACTTCTACACCGAGATGACCTCAGAAACCTAAAGGGTGAATGTCAGATAACAAGAGGGATTCCCTCCTTCGCGCATGTTGAATACCCCCCCCCCCCCCCCCCCCCCCCCCCCCCCCCCCCCCCCCCCCCCCCCCCCCCCCCCCCCCCCTCATGGTTTTGTCTCGGTTTCTACCTACAAAGTGTCCAGAAAGTAAAGGGTGAAGGTCAGAGAAAAAGAGGGATTCCCTCCTTCTGCGCATGTCTTGAATAAACCCCCACCTTCTGCGCATGCCCACAAACACGCTGACACAGACACACACACAAAGACTGAAAAAGCAGTTTAACTAAAAACAAGTTTGATAAAAACTATATTAAAAGGCCATAAACATGATGAAGTCACACTCACACGCACATACACACTGGCACAAAGTAAGAGTGACACACACAGACACGAAGACAGTTTTAGCCTACACACACACACACACACACACACACATACACCACCTAGAGCTAAGGCAACTATCGTAGCAGACAAACTTGGGAGCTACAGACACACTTGTAGAGCAGGGGGCCGAGTTCCGTGTCTCAGTCTGTGCAAATCAAATTCAATGTCTTCTCGGAGAGTGCCTGTCAGCTGGAAGATGTTGTGACGACGAAATCTTAACTTTGCGTGAAGTTCGTGATCATTGAACGTGCCCAACAGCTTTGTTTTGATCTAACCCACGGCGAACTCATGCCCTATACTCGTTGTACGTTACCCACCCCTCACCCACTACAAACCACGAGATAAAAGGTTACTCTCGACATACGGATCTGCAAGTAACGGACCTTCGAGCTTACAACGAGGTAGTAGGTAACTTCCCCGTTGCCCACGACATGTAAGTACGGCCCCTGGGTTGTGAACTCGCCAAACAAACACTCACGTTTATCTATCTGTCAATCTATACATGTCTATGTATCTTTCTGTCCGTATTTGTATGTACGTACGTACGTACGAACGTATACATGTATACATGTAAATATGTATGCTTGTATGTATGTATATAGCATATATACCCCCCCCCCCCCCCCTCTCTCTCTCTCTCTCTCTCTCTCTCTCTCTCAAGTCATGTACGCCAGTTATTGGGGATAGTCGGTGACAGATCCTCTTATTTTCAGGCCAGGCGCCACGAAAGATTTGTGATACAGTGACCCCATGTCGCCCAACACAAACCCACTTTCCCCCCCCTCCTCTTCCTGCTCCCCCCTCTTTTCCCTCTCCCCATCTCTCCCCACACACATACACACACCTCAGTTGTATTTTCTCTCCCATCTTTAAAACCTGGTACTACTGGTCCCTCTTTTTATCTGACCTTCACCCTTTACTTTCTGTAGTAGGTACCTTATCTGTAGAATCTTTGTAAGTCAGTCTGTCTGTCTGCCCGTCTGTCTTTCTGTCTATTGTGTAAAATTAGGCTGATCCATCACATGCTGCCTTCTTTACTTTCACCAGAGACGGTAAAAAGAGAGACGGTTGTTTGGGTGCCTGAGAGAACTGGACTATTCACAGAGAGAGAATTCAGTTGTCTCTGTATACTAACAGGAAGGGTTTAACATTTTCGTTCTCAAGCTCTGTTTCCCTCTACCACTGCCTCCCCACCTCCTCCCCCCTTTTCCCAATTCCAAACTGCCACCCCGACCTCCACTCCCCCCCCCCCCCCCCCCCCTCCACAACCCATTTCCCTCCCATTCACCACCCTTAACCCCCTTCTTCTCCTCCTCCTCTCCCCAAATCATTTGTGGGTGTTTTTCACGGACGAAAGGAATTGTTCATCTGAACTTGTTTTTAATTATCTGGGGAAGATTAAAAAAAAAAGTTGAACCCACGCAAAATCCAGGAATAAGTTGCAATATTTCGGTTCATCATAAAACTGTTTTTCAAGCATCAACACTGGCCAGCCCTGTGTAATGATTTAATCCACGCTTCCTCTTCACGATGACCTAAGTAAACACGTTTTTCAAACTTAACGCAACTGTTTGCCTAACAATGCTTAGATTGTTACTCGCTGTATAACCGATTTTTTTTTTTTCCAAATCAAAAATACATTTCAATTTCTCTGAGAGTGCATCTGGTCTTCTTTCCTCTTCTCTCTTATACTCAGGACACCCGTATTCCCCTCCCTTCTCTTGTCTCTTGTTATGCAAATGACATTGCAATGTCTTGCACATCGTTAACTGAAAAAGAAACAAACAAACAAAACAAACCCCAAACCAAGCAAACAAATAAACAAAAAGAAAATCATAGGTCTGTCTCGTTTGATTCTCGTTTGTTTTGGGGGAGGGGGGAGTAGGATGTGGTGGGAGAGGGGGAGCATAGCAGAAAAGACAGTTAAACAAGAAAGCAGAAAAGTAAAAGGAAAAAACAAAACATGAGGAAGAGGAAGAGGAGGAGGAGAAAGAGGAGGAGGAGGAAGAAGAGGAGAGAGAGAGAGAGAGAGAGAGAGAGAGAGAGAGAGAGAGAGAGAGAGAGAGAGAGAGAGAGAGGGGGGGGGGGGGGGGAGGGCTGGAGAGGAGGACGGGTGGAAGTGAGGCTGACAGATACACACAGAGATCTGGTCATATATACACCTGTGAAATCTTGTGCCCTCCCCATCCTCCTCAACACACACAAAGTCTCTCTCTCTCTCTCTCTCTCTCTCTCTCTCTCTCTCTCTCGCTGAGCTGTCGTCATCCAAGAGGAGAGAAGGCACGTTTTCTTGGGCTCTGCGATTAATTAACGTTTCTGTTATTTTATCCAGTTGTCATCTGTACAGTCTTTCAGATCGGTGACAGTATCAACATACAGCCATCAGCAGCCCTCGATTTCAGAGTTCGGTGGGGGCGGATTCGTCGCAGTCTTTATTAGTTTTATGGCAAGAAGAGCCAGGTACAAACCGGTGTCACCGGTGTCATGGTAGGCTTGGTCCTCACCGTCTTTTTCTTCAGCGACCTTCTGCTCCGATACCGCGACGTGGAGACGAACCCCGGGCCAAAGTCGTCCAGCTCCAGCACTTAAAGCTAAGGGTAAGTTGAAAGGTTCAGATGTATTTATTGGGGAAAACTTTTCAAAAAGGGTCAGGGACATTCGTCAAAGGCTGACTCCACATTTGAAACGTGCTAAGCAAGACGGGAAAAGAGCCATGATGGTGTACAATTACCTTTTGATTGACGGTAAGAAGTTCTTCATCGAAGCTCGTGACAGGCTCGCAGAACTGAAATAGGAAACCGGCCGGTCCTGTTTTGATGTGCATGGAATTGATTTCTATGAGGGAACATTTCCAAAAGCGACACCGGTATCACCATCCAGTGCCGCCCAGAATGACACTCAACGTGCACGTGATTTTGGTGTTGATGGCAGCGAGAGTGTTTACCTGGATGACGAAGACTCCCTGTGTGTTTCAACTTCTGTGTGTGCTTCTGTGAGTGATCGTTGTGAACACAGGCGCTTGAAAGATGTAACTAGTCATAAACATGACAAAAGTAGATCGTTATCTTTCTTGCACTGGAATGTCAATGGCTTACTATCAAAACTACAAGACAATGACTTTGTTAAGTTTCTTCGGTCCTTCCATTTCATTTGTTAGTAGAAACATTTACTGATGAATTTAAATCTGATGTATTCTCTGCATACAAAATTGTTTTGTTTACCTGCGATAAAACTGACGATTAAAGGGAGACGATCTGGTGGAATTTTGTGTCTAGTTAAGAATATGTTTTCGTCATATGTCAAACAAGTCGAAATAAAATCTAATGTTTTTGGTGCACTTTGTTATTGATAACACATTGTTTGGTGTGGACAAAACAAGGCTCCCCGTTTTTATACATATTTGACTCTGAACATGGAATTGCATTATTGGAAGACTATTTGTCCAGTTGTTTACTAGTTTACAAAGATGCATACGTATCGTTGTTGTGTTGTTATTAAATCACGTATCCATCAGATTCAAATCATGCGAAGTGTGGTCTCAAAACTTAGCGGATGTGGTGTAGCGTATATGGACTAGTCCGCACGCAGTGACGCCTCCTTGATGAAACTGAACTCTCTCTCTCTCTCTCTCTCTCTCTCTCTCTCGGATCTCTCTCTCTCTCTCTCTCTCTCTCTCTCTCTCCCCTCGGGCCGCCAATAATGAGTGCCCATTATAGGAGATGATCGGTGAGAACAGGCCACCTTCTTTTCAGCCCAGACATATTGAGAGATTATGCCACCGTTTCCAGCACATTCCTTGTGCATAGGTACATCTACCCCCTTACCCATCCCTCCTTCCCTGCCTCTGTGAACTCAAGCGTTTTTCTGTACCCGTCCCCATCCACCCACGCACTCAAGGTCCCACACAACACGAACTGTCTGTCCGTCTGTCTGTTTCGCCTGTCTGGCTGCCTGTCTGTGTACCTCCATGACGTAAAGCTGAACCTAGTATCGTATTCGCCACATGGTACTTGAGAGTTCTGCATATTTTATGAAATGCTTTCATTATAAATAATGACATCTCTCTGTCTGTCTGCCTCTCTCTCTCTTCTCTCACTATCTCTCTCTGCCCGTCTGTCTGACTGTTTGTTTGCCTCTGTTTGTCTTTCTCTCTCTCTCTACCTGCCGATCTGTCCATCTGTTTGTCAATGTATGCACTTGTCTGTCTATCTATCTATACGTCTCTCTCTGTATGTATGTATGTATATTTATATGTGTGTGTGTATGTATGCAAGCATGTCTGTGTATATATATATATATATATATATATATATATATATATATATATATGCGTGCCTGCGTGTGTGCGTGTCTGTTTATTGATAGGTGGGCATAGATATCGATATGAGCAACGCACATGCGCGCGCGCACACGCGAGGGAGAGAGAGAGAGAGAGAGAGAGAGAGAGAGAGAGAGAGAGAGAGAGAGAGAGAGAGAGAGAGAGAGAGTGCGTGCGTGCGCGCGCGCGTGCGTGCGTGCGTGTGTGTGTTTTGAGGTGACTAGTATCTCTATCAAGAGTCTCTGTCAAAGCTTTGTGTGATCGTGTTACCCCACCATCTCGTTCCCCTTCTTCTACCAGCCTACTCTCGTACCAGTCTGCAGCAAAACAAAGGCACCGCCCGCTTCAGGTCGGCGCACACAAAAGGAGCAGCATCAAAGAGAACCTCTCCAGAGTCCTGGCAGGGACGGCATCGATTTTCTTCTTGCTGGGTTTTATTGTGGAACCGTCGGCGACTTGCTAGAAGGTGATTTGAGAACGACGGAGTGTGTTACTGTTTCTGACGTTCGGTCCTGACGTGCTTCTGTCTCTGTTATGATGACCAGCCCTCCCCCCCCCCCCCCCCCCCCCCCACCAAACCCTCGCTTTGTTCTCCTCACCCGCCGACTGCCATTCTTTTTATTCCACCATTTTTTTTTGGTCCTCCTGGTAATGAACCATTTTGCTGTATACTGGGCGGTGTTAGATAAAGATGTTCAAGTTAGGAAGAAGATGTAGACAGGAGAGTCTTTTTCTCCGTCGCTCTGGCATTGTTCCCCCGGTCTTCTTTTTTATTTTCATTTTTATTTTTTTATTTTTTTTTTTTTTTTGCCTTTCCTCATACATTTTATTCAGGTAACAGAAGAGGTACCTATGCGCGCAGAAAGAGGACAGTGCACAGAGATTTTCACACATACATTGAACTAATGATACATGGATATTTCTTACTACTGTGAAAAGTGGAACAAAAGATAATTGTAAAGTACACTTACACACATATGAACATATCTATCTATACATGTATTCATATTCATATATAAACACACACACACACACACACACACACACACACACACACACACACACACACACGCACTCACTCACAAGCATACACAGCCACCCACCCACCCACACATTATATTATTACACAGAGTGAGACTGAGCCTTGGACAATGCATCATGAAACAAACTGATCTAACCTGGTGTTACCATGATTGCATTCATAAAAAATGCACACTTCGGAGTGACATATTTGTATACAAGCATACATCTTTACATCATCATCCATCACTGTACCTCATCAAGAATACACTGATAAGGGTACTACTTTTTAAAGAAATCTGCAAGCTTCATTTCGTTTGAAAAAAATGTATTTTTCAACTATATAATTGTGTTTCAAATCTCTTAAAAAATGTAGTACATTTGGTTTGATTTTATTTATCCTGCATTTGTAATAAAGTATTTTGCTAAAAGATTAATCTGATCAAAAAGTGTCGTCTGTTTTTGTTTGGTCATCATTCCCAAACAAAACAAGTTCTACGTTGAAGTTAACTGAAAACACTGTTCACACTTCTCTCTTAAATCTTCTCCAGGTCCCTCCAAAAACATTGTGAAACATCACGGAACCATAAATAATGTCTGGCTGAATCTTTCTTCTATCTACAAAAAGTGCATTTGTCACAATTTGTAATTCTCATTTTCTTCAAAATATTGTTGTTAACTAAAATATTATAACACAATTTAATTTGGAACCACCTTAATCTGAATTCCTGTATTTGTTTTATTTGTTTTAGTGTTCTGTCCCAGTCCGGTCTTAATTTCTCTGTCTTTATTTTTTTTATTCTTGTCCATCGGTCTACCTGCCTGTCTGTCTGTCTGTCCATTTACTCGCATTACAATAAAACGACCAACACATCGACATTATACCCCATCTCTCTTAACATACTCCCAGACAGACACACACACTCACACACGCACGCACGCATGCACACACAGGCACAAACGCACTCGCGCTCTTACACCCCATCTCTCTTAACCTACTTCCATCCCCCGTCTGCACTCTGCATCCACACACACACACACACACACACACACACACACACACACACACTCACACACACACGTGCACGCACAGACAGACAGACAGACACACGCACGCATGCCCACACAGGCACAAACGCACTCGCGCTCATACACACACGCGCGCGCGCAGACACGCACGCACACACACACATACACGCACGCACGCACACACACACACACACACACACACACGCGCGCGCGCGCGCGCACACACACACACACACACACACACACACACACACACACACACACACACACACACTGAATGATGTTAACGAATCAGGGTGTAAAGATGGACTGTCTTGATGACGAACTGATTACAGTTGGGCGGAGATCCGTGGTGCACTTCAAGAAGCGGATCTGGGATCTGTCGGCGATATAACGTCATTTGCATTGACCTGATTTTGACTGTACTTGGTATAAAAAGAAAAGATGGAGCGAGGCCCAGTAACAAGCCCATGAAGTGTTGGTGCAGATCGTGGTGCAATTCCGGATCAAAGGACGGATCCTGGAGCTGTTCGATTTTTGCAAAGGCCGGCGTTTTCCGAAAGTCCTTCTAGCTAACTAGATGTGACACATACACAAAACAAGTGAATGTCAGACGTACACAAGCAAGTGAATGTAAGACATTCACAAATAAGTGAATGTAACATACACACAAACAAATGTATTAAGACATGCACCAAAAAAGTCAATTTAACGCATACACAAATTCGTGAATGTAACACACACAAAATTGTGATTGTAACACATACACAAAAAAGTGAATTAAGACATACACAAATAAGTGAATGTAACACATACACAAACAAGTGACTTAAAACATACACAAATAAGTGAATGTAAAACAAAAACAAACAAGTGAATGTAACACATAAACAATTAAATGTAACACATACACAAACAACTAAAATGTAACACTGACAACAAACAAGTGCATGTAACTCATTACACAAACAAGTGAATGCGTTTAATACACAAATAAGGGAATCTATAGACCATGCATTCGTTCCAGAGAGTACGAACCTCAGAAAAAAAAGAACTGCAGACCATACATTCGTCCCACAGAATACGAACATCAGAAAAAAGAGCTGGTATGTGAGGATTAGGGTAGGGGCAGGCGCACACCTGGGTCACTACACCGACACAATCGTTGCCTCAACGTGGTAGAAAAATATCACTTACAAAAAAAAAAAAAAAAAAAAAAAAAAAAAAATGTATGGTCTGCTGCAGAGGCTGGTCCTAAGCCGATGACTGATCTTGGCAAGTTCCCAGCATCCCCTTTGCTTCCTCTGGGTATTGCGGGAGGGAAAAGCCGCTTTGCCGCTAAACCCATCATTCTCTCTCTGTCCTGCTGATAAACGAAGCATAAAACACCTTTTTTTGCACTAAGTTCCTCCCCATACCTAACTAACTCCCCTGCACCCTTTCTCTCTGCATTGCCTTGAGAGATACAGTGTGAATAACTTTTAAAAAAATATATTATTAAATCGATCCCAGTCATCATCGTCGTCGTCGTCGTCGTCTGTGTGTGTGTGTGTGTGTGTGTGTGTGTGTGTGTGTGTGTGTGTGTGTGTGTGTGTGCGCGCGCGTGCGTGCGTGCGTGCGTGCGTGCGTGCGTATGTGTGTGTGTGTGTGTGTGTGTGTGTGTGTGTGTGTGTGTGTGTGTGTGTGTGTGTGTGTGTGTGTGTGTATGTGTGTGTGTGTGTTGAATTATGTTTCTTTGTTCAGCAGTGAATAGGTAACTGACGAAGGACAAAGTACTGGAGGGAGATGGCACGTGCTACCTTTCATAATACTGTCGTGTTACGAGTTTTATACAGTCATGTCTGCTTGCTCTCCATGCCTTTTTGTTGTGAGAGCCTGCAACTTTGTCATGTGCCATACACAAGATAACAAAATGTATTTTTTAACTGTAGTTTTCTAAAAAAAAAAAAAAAAAAAAAAACTTGAACATAATAACAATGGCAAAATACAGCAACTTCAACAACTATAGCAACAGTAAGCAAGCAAGCAAATGAACGAACAAATAACGTTATCTGAGAAAGAATAAATTCTCTCAGGTCTAAGCAGGCAGCAGTACCTGACCAGAATCATAATCACAACATCCCCTGAACTGCACTTGGTCAAAACAACGAAACCGAACAAAGAAGGTGAAAATGTCATCACAGATTGGGTGGAGGGGCTGGGGGTCATTTTCCAAGGGACATCATTCATGCTTCCTTTACATACGCTCATCGGCCTCCTTTTCCCTGCTCTTCCATCATCCCCACACTTCCCCTCCTTTACCGATGCAGCCTTCAAACTCCTTACACGTTGAGGGCCGGGACGGCGGGGCTATATTTGTCCTGTCTCTCTCCTCACCATGTCCGCATGGCAGACATTGAGACGTGTTTTTGGCAATCTGTCCAGCCATCTTGTGATGCTAAACTGGGAAAGTTGATGGCCTCTTTACAGACTTCTCTGGTTCCTGTTTACTGTCTGTGTCACCTAGGATGAGAGAGAGAGAGAGAGAGAGAGAGAGAGAGAGAGAGAGAGAGAGAGAGAGAGAGAGAGAGAACAATATGAACGAAATGATTTATTGCTTTAAAGCAGTACAGCTTCCTTAGCAATACGATTCGATCACCCATGATGAAACTGAACTGTGTGCATGTTCGTCTGACGTGGAAACCATGACAAACTTATCCCTTTTTTTCCAAACACAGTTCTGACGTATTTCATGTGTCTAGTAAGGCACTGGTCACGATGATTCCGTCTGCGGCGTGAGTCTTGAGCCCAGGCTGTCATCCCAGGTAGAACAGGATCAGGCCGTGTAGCGTCTCCAGCGTCCGTGCAGCACGTGCCTGGATGTCAACGTGCTGTGTTCTGTCAACACGTTTTTCCTCGGCAGGGACTGGCCAGTTTTGTCCGTTCCTCTGTCAACATGTGTCGGTCATCTTGTTTTCACAAATCAGAACGAACAATTACTGCCATCAGGCGTACATGGAAACTCCAACACCAGATCGACCGATTCATAGATCAATATGTCCCATTCACTGGAACGATCAAGAGCGACTTTCCTGAATAGCTTATTTCTGCTCTTGTCTCCCAACCGTGTCTGAACATATTTGTCGGTCAGAGTGGCAACGTACTTTTTTTTATCGACACTTGTACTGAAACCTGCCACGAGGTTTTCATAGACCGGCTCCATGTCCGGGTCAGCTGGCGGGGAGAGGACAGAGCTAACGATGTGCTCACATGCACGTCCAGTTTCAGCTCTATCGTCCAGGCAAGGTATCATTGTCCGATTTTACGGGATCATCGCATGACAAACCGCATGACTCGAATGCGCAGCCACAGTGCGTTTCGTTTCTGGGTCATGTTCACACAGGTGTTCAAGTCTTGCATCGGCGGAGTGTTCAGAGCAGTTACAGAGGCTTCTACACGTTGTCCACTTGGCCTGCCTCTTTTGCTGCTGTCGGGCTCTCTGCTGGTCAGGTCGGATGTGACTAGGAGCTTTTTTTTCCCTGTAATACTGAACCTGTGTGTTCAGGATAGAATCCGCCATGTTTGTCGACACCTGGAGAGTGGCCGGCCTGAGGCGCAAAACAACCACAGTGTTTTCACCTTCTCCTGCAACTTTCCAGCTTGTGACGTCATTGTCCGTTAGCAGGGCGCTCAGGGTCGTCTCCACAGCTACTGGTAGTCCAGAAACTGGCATGTTTGCGAGGAAATTCGTCAAATTTATTGTAGATCATTCAGTGTGGGCCCCTGTTGCTTCAGCTCACGTTTACGTGATTGAGAGAGAGAGAGAGAGAGAGAGAGAGAGAGAGAGAGAGAGAGAGAGAGAGAGAGAGAGAGAGAGAAATGGAGAGATGGGATGGGGTGGGATGGTAATATATAGGTGTTGTTAAACGTCAGGCAACCAGTGCATACGTGCTGAGGAGGCTCAGCGTCAAAACATTGTTTTTCTACTCTTACGATGCAAAAATCTTGACACATAATACATGTTAATATACCTCTCTCTCTCTGTCTGTTTGTCCCCTTTCTCTGTAAGTCTCTCTCTCATTCTCTCTCTCTCTCTCTCTCTCTCTCTCTCTCTTTGTATGTGTGTGTGCTGACCCCTCTGTTCACTCCCCCTTTTCTCTCTCTGTCGATGTCAGTCTGTCTTTTCTGTCTGTCTGTCTGTCTGTCTGTCTCTCTCTCTCTCTCTCTCTGCCTCTGTCTGTCTCTCTCTCTCTCTCTTTCTCTATCATACACGCACAATCTCTCACTGTCCATCTCTGTTCGTCTGTTGCTGTTGTTGTTGTTGTTTTTGTTGTTGTTGTTGTTCTTCTTCTTCTTCTCCGGTTACAACTACTACCATTTTTTTTTTTTCTTCTCTCTCTCCCCTCACCCCCTCTCTCTCTTACCTCCCTCCCCCCACGCCACGCTAGTATGCCTATCTCTCTGCCTGATACTATATTAGGAGTACTGACCGGCGCAAGAAACAGGAACCAGGGATGTCACCAAAGAGGCCAGTAAAATTTAAAAAAACAGAAATCAGAGAAGATTGTGTCTTGATCATTCATTTCTTTCTATCTATCTTCGATTTGTTTGTAACATGTGTTTATTTCGTGACGATTTGGAAACATAAGCAGTTTTTTTTTTTTTCAAAACTCACGAACCACGTGGTTTTCTGTCCATAGTCAAGTCCTTAAAGCCCGGCTAACCGTTAGTCCTTGTAGCCCAGCTAATCGTAGAAGCCAAATTGAACTGAAACCAAGCTAAAATCAAAGCAACGTCAAGTCAACACTGACGTGAAATTGCCCAGTCAAGTCAGCTGCTGAAACAACAGATCGCAAACACTCAGTGTTTCAGAACAGATGAAACTGAAAAGAAAATCCTGCCGAAAAAACACACACACACACACACACACACACACACACACACACACACACACACTCAGATGGACCATCTGGAAATGAGATCAAGGTGACGTTGAAATAGAATGCTGGTGTTTTACTGTATAAATCACCGCAATAAGTGAAAAAAAAGGCTAAAAGTCAAAGAGGGAGTAAACTGTGCATTCACTTCGTCTAATTCACAGCATTATGGAAAAGCAACACCCATGTTTTTTCCTTCTACCGCCTTTACTGTCGCTGAACTGAATCAAAACACCCATTTACGACTGAATGGACAACAGGGTGTGCAAGTCCTAACAGTCCAACTCTGTAAGTGTGTGGGGCTCACGACCGTTAGCTCTGCAACCGAAAACTCTAACAATTTGACGAAGGAACTATATATTAAACAAGTGAAAATGCCGGAGCTAGCAAAACCAAACCAAACCAAAACAAAAAAAAACAAACAAACAAAAAATTCAGGCCAAATCAAGCACTGAACCTAGAAGCCGATCTTCAACCAAGTATACCACCATCCACATCTAACTCAAACCATATGAAAAAAAAAAAAAATGATTTTCTCTATGAAAAAAATAATCAGGGAGAATAATTCAGTGAAAAGGTCTTCCAGAAATCCACAGGGAAATGAAGGCTACTTTGACCACACACTTCAAAAGCAATGACAGAAGAGGTTGAATAGGACCAGCCTGTAGTATGCACAGCGAGGTTTCCTCGTGTTGATTACGTGGGACAGACGAAGGACACCCCTGTAAGTCTGACACTGGGGTTATAGGTGAACAGAGCTCTCTCTCCTCTCTCCTCTCTCTCTCTCTCTCTCTCTGTGTGTGTGTGTGTGTATGTGTGTGTGTGATATTTTAGTGAACTTTCAGAGTCATAAAACCCACGCTGCTCCTTCCGCTCTCCGTCACACCATCACATCCAGATTCCTACTGTCACAATATGCATGGAGCCACTGATGTCAGGTGTCTTTGAGGAATCCAACAGAGAAGACGTCACACTTCTGCTGAGTCAAACCAAATATTGATTTTTTTCGTATGTTCACTTGAGTTAAAGGCCAGAGGAAGACATCCAGAGAAGTGTTTCAAAACAAAACACATAAGACGTGCAATATAAGCTAGATGTGCTGGACTCTTGTTTGTGTCAAGATGATGGCCCCCGCATATGCCAAAGTGATGAAGCTAAAATTCCTATAACCATTAGCAATGCCACCATCACAGGCTAAATTCCAACAAAGTGATTTAGAAATTATTGTGTTGAATTTTCTTCTTCTTTCTTCTTCTTCTAATGAATACTCATATAGCGACTATTCTCGGCTAGAGACCAAGCCCTAAGCGCTTTACAATCCACACTCGTTTACACAACGGGCTGCCCACCTGGGTAGTGTAGTCGTTTTCCCGTGTTATCCAGTCCATGTCATTCAAATTAGATATATTTTGACGTATGACAATGATCAGCACCCCACAGTACCTTTACACTATTGATTTCAATATTCTTCACAGAAAACAAGAAGCCAGTGGCAAAACAAAGGGCGACTGGGAAAGAATGAGATCGACGGAGTGGGGGGGGGGTGGGGGGGGGGAGGACAAGAATCAAGAAAGAGAGAATGATTAATGAAGAGGAGAGAATGAGCGATGCATGGGGAACGATGCAGATGTGACGAAAGAAAGGTGTGTGTGTGTGTGTGTGTGTGTGCGTGCGTGCGTGCGTGCGTGCGTGTGTGCGTGCATTGTGTGTGTGTGTGTGCGCGCGTGGGTGCATGCGTAAGCGCGCGCGTGTGTGTATGCGTGCGCGCTCGCGTGTGTATGCGTGCGCGCTCGCGTGTGTATGTGTGTGTGCGCGCACGTGTGTGCGTGCGTGGCATGTGTGCTCGAGCACGAGCGAACAACGCTTGCGTGCGTTCAAGCTAAGCCTTCTAAACTCTGAAGCCTCGCGATCAACGTGCCTTGTTTTTATGTGATCTGTTTTGTTGAATTGTACACTCACACGCACGTACTCACGCACACACACACGCGCGCGCGTGCACACACTCGCACATACGCCTTTCTTTCTTTCCCGATCACGTCACGCCATGAATTCTTCGCCTCCCCCATCCCCACACCTATGTCATGACCTGGATTCTACGCACATCAACCCCATGTCATGATCTGAATTCTACGCCTCCCCACTCCCACACCAATGTCATGATCTCAATTCTACGCCTCCAACGCCCCCCCCCCCTCCCCCCCCCCCCACACACACGTATGTCATGATCTGAACTCTACGACTCCCCCCTCCCACACCTAGGTCGAGGTCTGAATTCTACGCCCCCCCCCCCTCCCCCCCCCCCCCCACACCACCACCACACACACGCATGTCATGATCTGAATTCTACGCCTCTCCCAGCGCCCACCCCCAGCCTATGTCATGATCTGTATTTTTACGCCCCCCCCCCCCCTCCCATCAAGTCAGTCATAATCTGAATTCTGCGCCCCCCCCCCCCCCCCGCACCACACCTACGTCATGATCTGAATTCTACCCCCCCCCCCCCCCCAACCTAAGTCGTGATCTGAATTCTGCCCCTCTCCACCCCCCCTCCCCCCCACCTACGTCATGATCTGAATTCTACCCCCTCTCCACCACCACCACCACCCCACCTACCAATCTACGTCATGATCTGAATTCTACCCCTCCCCACATCCCCCCATCCACCTACGTCATGATCTGAATTCTACCCCCCCCTCTCCTCCACCCCCTCCCCACCAACGTCATGATATGAATTCTATCCCTCTCCTCCCCCCCCCCCCCCCCTACCTACGTTATGATCTGAATTCTACCCCTCTCCATCCCCTCACCACCTACATCATGATCTGAATTCTATCCCTATTCACCACACCCACGTTATGATCAGAATTCTACCCCTCTCCACCCCCCCCTCCCGACCTACGTCATGATCTGAATTCTACCCCTCTCCTTCCCCATCCCACCTACGTCATGAGCTGAATTCTATCCCTCTCCCCCCACCTACGTTTATGATCTGAATTCTACCACTCTCCACCCCCTCTCCCACCTACGTCATGATCTGAATTCTATCCCTCTCCAACCTCCCCCCCCCCACCTACGTTATGATCTCAATTCTACTCCTCTCCACCCCCCTCCTCACCTACGTCATGATCTGAATTCTACCTTCTCCACACACCCCATATACGTCATGATCTGAATTTTACCCCTCTCCACCCCCTCCCCACCTACGTGATGATATGAATTCTACACCTTCTCCTCCTACACCTAGGTCGTGATCCGATTCCTACGCGATGCCACCCCCCCCCCCCCCCCCCCCCATGTCACGATCTGAATTCTACGCCCATCATCCCCTCCCCCCATCCACACCTACGCCTTGATCTGAATCCCCCCCCCCCCCCCCCCCCCCCCCCCCCACACACACACACACTTACCTATGCCATGACATGAACTCTACGCCTCCCCTCCCCCTAAAAAAAACCCCACCTATGTCATGATCTGAATTCTACCCTCTCCCGACCCCCCCCCCCCCCCCACACACACACACACACACACACCCACCTACCACTTACCTATGTCATGATCTGAATTCTACGCCTCTCCTCACCGCCCCCCCCCCCCCCAACACACACAACTGTGTCATGATCTGAATTCTACTACCCCCCCCCCCCCTCACCTACGTCATGATCTGAATTCTACACCTCCCCACACCCCCTCCTCCCCAGGCCCTCTATGTCATGATTTGAAATTCTACCCCCCCCCCCCCCCTACACCTACCAATGCCTCCCCCCCCCCCCCCCCCCCACACACACACACCACAAACGTATGCTATATGAATTATATGCCTCTCTCCCCCCCCCCCCCCTCCACTACGTCATGATCTGAATCCTGCGCCCGCCTCCCCCCCCCCCCCCCCCCCACACCTACGTCATGATCTGAATCCTACCTACCCGCCCCCCCCCCCCCCCCCCCCACACCTACGTCATGATCTGAATCCTGCGCCCCGCCTCCCCCCCCCCCCCCCCCCCCCCACCTACGTCATGATCTGAATCCTACCGCCCCTCATTATCCACACCTACGTCATGATCTAATTCTACCCCTCCCCTCCCTCCTCCCACGTCCATCATCTGAATTCTACCCTCTCTCCACCCCTCCCCACCTATGTCATGATCTGAATTCTACCCCCCCCCCTGAATTCTACACCACCCCCATACGTCATGATCTGAATTCTACCTCCCCCTCTACACACCCCCCCATACGTCACCACCCCCCCCTACGTCCCATGATCTGAATTCTACCTCTCTACACCACCCCCATACGTCATGATCTGAATTCTACCTCTCTACACCACCCCCATACGTCATGATCTGAATTCTACCTCTCTA